>CM035192.1:20724907-20787407 GCA_020233015.1 Callinectes sapidus
GATTGGGAAGTGTTCGAGTGAAAGGGTGTTTGAAACAAGAAGTACCACCGTATTCACCATACAAGCCACGAGCATTTAGGTACGCCACTAGTTTGCAGTGAATGAAAAAAAAAAAAGGAAATACAAAAAATTATAAAACAGAAAAGATAAAAAACCTAGTGATATGTTGTTTTTAAGTCTCTTAATTTCATTGTGTTTATTGTGTAAGTTTAATTCTCGTCAGCTGATTTCACTCCCCCCCTCCTCCACCACCATCTTATGACTCTGCGTTGAGTTAACCCAGAGTCACTCTCTAACTAAATATTTCTGTGCTGTACATCTCTCACCTAACTCCTCTGACTATAGAAAATTCTTTGACTACCTTACTTCAAATGTGGAGCACATTCTGACTCTCTTTCCTTTTGCGGAGTTCTCCATTCTTGGAGACTTCAATGTTCACCACCAGCTTTGGCTTTCCTCTCCCTTCACTGACCATCCTGGTGAACTTGCCTTTAACTTAGCTGTCCTACATGACCTAGAGCAACTGGTGCAACACGTATTCCTGATCATCTTGCAGATACGCCTGACATTCTTGACGTTTTCCTAACATCTAATCCTTCTGCTTATGCTGTTGCCCTTTCCTCTTCATTGGGTTCCTCCAATTATAATCTCATATTTGTATCTTGTCCTATCTGTCCAATCCCTCCTCAGGATCTTCCAAAGCGGAGGTGCCTTTGGTGTTTTGCCTCTGCTAGTTGGGGAGACCTGAGGAGGTATTATGCTGATTTTCCTTGGAATGATTATTGCTTCCGTGACAGAGACCTGTCTCTGTGTGCTGAGCACATAACAGAGGTGATAGTGTCTGGCATGGAGGTGTACATTCCTCATTCTTTTTCTCAACCTAAACCTTCCAAACCCTGGTATAACACAGCTTGCTCTCATGCTATCCATAATAGAGAGGTGGCCCACAAAAGGTACTTGAGCCTTCCATCACCTGAGTCTCATGCCCGAAATCATGCCAAGTCTGTTCTTCAACTTGCCAAAAACTCCTTAAGTGTCAAAATCTTTCCAGATATAACTCACCTCAAGACTTCTGGCATCTAGCCAAAAACATCTCTAATAACTTTATTTCTTCATCTTTCCCTCCTTTAGTTAACCTGATGGCACCAATGCCATCTCATCTATCTCTAAAGGTGAACTCTTTGCTCAAACCTTTGTGAAAAACTCTACCTTGGACGATTCCGGGCTTGTTCCTCCTCCTCCTCCCCCCTCTGACTACTTTATGCTACCTATTAAAATCCTCCGTAATGATGTTTTCCATGCCCTTGCTGGCCTAAACCCTCGGAAGGCTTATGGACCTGATGGGGTCCCTCCTATTGTTCTCCGAAACTGTGCCTTCGTGCTTGCACCTTGCCTAGTCAAACTCTTTCAACTTTGTCTATCTACATGTACCTTTCCTTCTTGCTGGAAGTTTGCCTACATTCAGCCTGTTCCTAAAAACGGTGACTTCTAATTCTTCAAACTACCGCCCCATTGCTTTAATCTCCTGCTTATCTAAAGTTTTTAGTCTATTCTCAACAAAAAGATTCTTAAACTTCTATCACTTCACAATCTTTTATCTGATTGCCAGTATGGCTTCCAACAAGGCCGCTCTACTGGTGATCTTGTGGCTTTCCTTACTGAGTCTTGGTCATCCTCTTTTAGAGATTTTGGTGAAAATTTTGTTGTACATATCTTGCTACACATATCAAAAGCTTTTGATAGAGTCTGGCACAAAGCTTTAATTTCCAAACTACCCTCCTACGGTTCCTAGCCTTCTCTCTGCAACTTCATCTCAAGTTTCCTTTCTGATCGTTCTATTGCTGCTGTGGTAGACAGTCACTGTTCTTCCCCTAAATCTATTAACAGTGGTGTTCTTCAAGGTTCTGTCCTATCACCTATCCTATTATTCATCAATGATCTCTAAGTCGCAGAACTCCTAACTTCTGATCCCTCTAAAATTTCTGATTGGGGCAAAGCAAACTTATTGTTGTTCAATGCCTCAAAACTCAATTCCTCCAGCTATCAACTCAACACAACCTTCCAAATAACTATCCCCTCTTCTTCAATGACACTCAACTGTCCCCTTCTCCTACACTGAACCTTCTCGGTCTATCCTTTACTTGTAATCCTTTACTTGTAATCTAAACTGAGAACTTCACATCTTCTCTCTAGCTAAAACAGCTTCTATGAAGTTAGGTGATCTGAACCTTCTCTGCCAGTTTTACTCACCTCCCCAACTGCTAACTTTATACAGGGGCCTCATCTGCCCATGTATGGAGTATGCTTCTCATGTTTGGGGAGGCTCCACTCTTACAGCTCTATTGAACAGGGTGGAATCAAAAGCTTTTCATCTTATCAATTCCTCTCCTCTGACTGACTGTCTTTAGCCTCTTTCTCATTGCCGCCATGTTGCCTCTCTTGCTCTCTTTTACCGCTATTTTCATGCCAACTGCTCTTCTGATCTCGCTAACTGCATGCCTTCCCTGCTCCCGCGGCCTCGCTGCACAAGACTAGCTTCTTCCTCTCACCCCTATTCTGTCCACTTCTCTAATGCAAGAGTTAACCAGTATTCTCAGTCTTTCATTTCTTTCTCTTGTAAACTCTGGAACTCTCTCCCTGCTTCTGTATTTTCACCTGCCTATGAATTGAACTGTTTCAAGAGAGAGGTATCAAGACACTTATCCCAATCTTATGGCTCATGAATCTGAACTTTCCAGGAATTGGCACTACAGTGGGCTTTTTTGTTCTATTTTTGTTGCCCTTACCTGCCTTCCTTCTACATAAAAAAAAAAAATGTAATATCATCTGATAGCCTTCTTCCCATTATCCTAGGAACGGAAAGGCTTTGCCACAACCTGTAATCCGTTTAGGAGCAGGTTGGAATACCACCCATTCTCTGTGTAGGAGTGGGTAACAAGAAATACCATCTGGCAGCCTTCTTCCCATTATCTTTTTTTTGGAGTGGAAAGGCTTTGCCACATCCTGTTATCTGTTTAGGAGCACGTTGCAACACCACTCATTATCTGTGTAGGAGTGGATGACAAGGAATATCATCTGGCAGCCTTCTTCCTGTTATCCATTTTGGAGTGGAAAGGCTTTGCCAAAACCTGTTATCTGTTTAGGAGCAGGTTGCAACAACACCCATTACCCGTGTAGGAGTGGGTGAGTGCCAAGTTTAGTGCACATTCAATAGAGTTTACGACTCTTGGCTGAACCAGTACGTTGGTATGGTGATGCCTACTTACCAACGCCCATTATCCGTGCATGAGTTGGTGAGTGCCTAGTTCTTTATGGCCGAAATGTATTTTCACTTACCTGTTCCTTCTACTATTGGCAATGAACACATTGTCTACTTGTGACTGTCATTACATAAAATCAACCCCCTTTTGTGCTTGTCACTGTGTCTGTCTATCTACTCCCTCCAATGTCCATCCTGGTACCCCACGTCTCAAAGACCTAAACAAATACCTCGAAGTAGTGTGCTGGGAGGAAGGGTGGAAGTGAGTGTAGAAGAAACAGGTAAGTGAAATACATCTTAGCCATAAAAATGTCATTGATTTCACATAATACTTGTTCCTTTTAATATAGGCAGATTACCACATTTAGGTGGTGGGGCAATGCATAGTAGGGGGTTGAATATAGGTGATAAAGACCACAAATAATTGTGACTTACCAGGATGGAACAGAGTCATGTAGGCAAAGGAGCTAGGCAGAGCTGCCATAGCGTCTCCCCCTCAGGTGTTGTGGATGAAGGAGAGAGGTGACGCGGTGTAGTATCATGCACCCCACCTCCTGTGGACAGAGTGACTGGAGGTGCCCGATGCTCTGTGATGTCACAAGCAGTCTGACCCTCACTGAAGGGTCCAGGTGTAGGTCAAGCATCCTCGTTACAACCACATCTGGGTCCTGAGCCAGGGAAAGCAGTGGAGGAACCGACCACCTGTCTCTCTCCACCTTAGTTTGGGACTGTTTTGGGAACGACAGGGCATTCACAAATGTGATATGCTTACCCGACCACACCCTCAGTAGGGAGTGCCTCTTGCACTCTACTAGGCACTGCAGACTTTGGGGAGGTTGGTCCAGAACTAGATCCAGCATACCATCGTTTGTATGCAAGGAAACAACCTCCCCATCCCCACCAACATAGATCTTGTCCCTACCCTGAGGCATGGAGACCAGAGACGAAAAGCAAAGGAGGTGGGAGAACAGTGTGTTGGCCATGTACTGACCCCGGCCCACGAGAGAGTGAAACTTGGCGCCGTGAAGCTGTAGAGTGCAGTGCTGAGCAGTAGTGGTGACGATGTGCAGCCAGGGGGTGGGGCACCATCATGTCCACCTCTCGGGTGCTGTGGATGAAGGAGGGGGGTGAGTGGTGTTGGAAGTGCTTAACGCTCCTTGACGTCACAAGCAGTTCGACCCTCACCCAAGGGTCCAAGATAGGCAAGTGGATCAAGCACCCTTGCTGCAACCACATCTGGGTCCTGAACCAGGGAGGAAGGTGGAGAAACCAACCACATGTCTCCCTCCCTTGGTTCAGGACCATTTTGAGGACAATGGACCTTCCACAAACGTGGTACGCTTACCTGACCAAACCCTATATCCTCTTGGAAGAGAGTGCCTTTTGCACTCTACTGGGTGCAGCAGACTTGGGGAAGGTTGGTCTAGAACTAGCCAGACACTCTCTGCCTGAGACAATGAACTAGCAGGAAGGGAAGCCAAGTTAT
This sequence comes from Callinectes sapidus, assembly GCA_020233015.1. NCBI lineage: Eukaryota > Metazoa > Arthropoda > Malacostraca > Decapoda > Portunidae > Callinectes > Callinectes sapidus. Next base: position 20,729,653 of record CM035192.1, read on the forward strand.
TGAGGCATGCAGTCACTTGGGGAGAAATCATCTCAGAAAGGATAGACTGTAAATAATATACGGTTTATTGGAAAGCAGCCTTTTTGGTTGAACATGTATAGGTTATACAAATCCTTATATACTAACATTCTTACACCTTAAGTCTACCCAGTTGCATCTGACAACTCGATGCGTGGCTACTAGATAGTGCAACAAGTCTAGTGGACTAGACCCCGGGGTGATCAGGCCACCCCTTACATTTTTATTCAGTTTATTTCTCCTACCGAGCAGCGGATCACAACTTCTGACTTACCAACTTCCACCTGACTTCTTCCAACCTGACCGGGGAATTGAACCCAGGCCTTCCCGATTGTGAGTCGGGTGTGCTACCAATGCACCACCAGGTGTGTAGTGGATAGCCATGTGTAGAGAGGCAAGCTGGCCCTCCAGTAGGAGTGTGTGGCCCTCCAGTAGGAGCGCATGCCCCTCCAGCAGGAGCACTTGGCCCTCCAGTTGGAGCCCCTGAATCCTGGGGGGTGGCAGAACTAACCACTCCCTCTCAGTGATAACATCACCAGAACCATCCTGACCCCCATGGAGATTCCCAGCACTCCTCTCACCTCCAAGTGTCAGTACAGAAACCACTGCATGTTAATACATACAGAAAGGGTGTCATGGGAGATGCTAGGCAGGACCCTGTTGCAATCCTGCTGGGCACAGGTCTGCTTGGAGGTTCCACAATGGCCGACTGGAGAAACAGCTGGCAGAGTCTTGGCCACCACAACATATCCAGCAGATGACTCACGCCACTACTATAACCCTCACTTACAGACTGGGATGGAGGGAAGCATGTCTCGGCTGCAAACAACATTGGAAAACGTGAAACACAATACTGACAGGAAAAAAGAAACACGAGTGGAGATACAATGTGTAGCTATGATGAGTGTCAGTAGAGAAGTGGAGTACAAGGATGGACATTGGACAGACAGATGCAACTGTAAGCACAAAGGGGGCCTTGATTTGACTTACTGACAGACACAAGGAGACCATGTGTTTATTGCCTATGGTAAAAGGAACAAGTATTATGTGAAATGAAATGGGAATCATTTAGTTAAATAACCATACTCAATCTGCTTTAAGTCTATTTGGCATTGTGTACTTTTTGCTTTAAATCTGTTTGGCATTGTTTTTGTTCAGCTTCTTATCTCTTTGGCTTAGTGTCCAGTCGGCAGTGCATTTGCTTGGCTTTGTTTCTGTTCAACATCTTGGCTTTGACTTATTGTCCTTCAAAAGTACATTTGGCATCCTGTTTATGCACGGTTATGTATAGATATCCTGATATTTTATTGCAGGTGTTAGCTAATAACCAGAAAAAACAGCTATCAAAATGACAAATAGGAAAAATATTTTTCAGTTGGCTTCAAGATATCTTCTTACAATTTGGTGATATGGTTGCACAACATATTTTTTGTTTCCATTTGATTAATTGATTTTTCTTGTTGTAGAGAAATACACTTTGTAATTTGTAGGAGTATTTAATAATTTTAAGACATTGCAAATTATAAACCAATATGAGTATGTATACTGGTTTGTCATAATGATAAGTTCAAAGGATTGGGCAGGGGTGTTGGTTTACCAAAGGAGCAAATATACGTTATTTATTTATGTTTAGTTATTTTTATCATATAAAATCAATATTTTTCTCGTCATTATTGTGTATTACAGTCACACCAGTGTCTATAATTTTGAAAACTCTTGTTTCATATTTTTTAGCAGCTAATGTTGGTTACAAAGTTGTCAATTTAATATTGCATTCAAAATATATTAAGATAAAAAGTTTTCTAACTTCGGACAGTATAGTAAACCACATGATGTTTACATTTAGCACAGTGGAGCATACTGTCTTCTTTTCCTCCCTCAGGAAAGAATGGCTACAAAAGACTGGAAGTCCAAGCTCTCGAATTGACAAGGCGGAATTCAAGAATGAGAAAGAAATTGAAGATTACTCTTTCAAGAGCTTTTCAATTAGGCACTAAATTGTCAAATCAAGCCCTTTTAATTTCCAATCAGATAAAAGTTTTAAGTATAAAAAGTTAATGATAAAACTGAATGAAAACAATGATATATAGCAGTTAGCTTGTCTGTTATTGTTCAGATTGATATTTTTCCCATTGAAAAAAAATCACTAAAAAGATTGATTGTATATTTATATACTATACTATTACTAAAATGTCGTTCCAGAGTATAGTTTACTTTTTCCCCTTTATTGGCACTTTAAAGTGAGTGTGTTGTGTGTGATTACCTGATTAGATTTTGTGACTAGACAGTCAATGAAATTTAGGAATGATGACTTTATTATGTAATTTTCTTTGGTGTATGTCCTGTTGTGTAAATGTATTTTTTCTTATCTAATCCATTCATCAGTCTATATTTATCTGTTTATCTATCTGTAAGTCTACCCCCATCTGTCTATCTGTATTATGTATATTTATAACAATAAGAAAGTGTGTGTGTGTGTATTTACCTAGTTGTATTATACAGGGTTCAAGTGGGGTTCATAGTGTCCTGTCTCCGTATCTCCATATATCCAACATTTCCTTGAATTTATGTATATTGGTTGCTGTAACAACCTTTTTTTTTTAAACTATTCCAAGTGTCCAAAATTCTATATGGAAAACTGTACTTTCTTGTGTCCATTAAACACCAACTCTTTTTGATCTTCCTTGAGTGTCCTTTCATCTGTCTAGCTTCTTCCTTCATCATCAACAGGTTTTGCTTGTCCAGCTTTTCAATGCCATTTACAATCTTATATAGTCATTAGATCTCCTCTCTCTCTCTCACTTTTTTATCTTGCAGAGTTGGCAGCCCCATTTCTTTTAATCTGTCTTCATATAGCTCCCTTAATTCTGGTACCATTTTTGTGGCAACTCATTGGATCCTTTCTAATTTCCTTATATAATTTTTTGCATTAGGTGACCACACCACAGCAGTATATTCCAACCTCGGACGTATCATTCTGGTTAAATTTTTTTCAATCATATCCTTATCCATGTACAGTAAAATCCCTCTTATCCAGCATCAACGGGACCGCCGACATACTAGATACCAGAAGTTGCTGGATACTTGAATAGAAGTGAAATTATGTCCACAATCATCACTCTACACTCACAAATCTTATCATAACAAAGATCAGCTACAAACAAAGATCAGCGCGGGATTGAGTCACTGAGTAAACACAATGCAGTGGGCTGCGGGTGGCACGAAGCAGTGCGCTCTGGTGGCAAGGGGAAAAAGTATGCCTCGCATGGGAATTTTAATCGATTTTATGAGTTTTATGAGTACACATATTGATTTTTTATTGATTTTAAGGCTCGGGGAAAAATGTGCCGGATACTTGAAGCTGCTGGATACTCGAATGCCAGATAAGAGGGATTTTACTGTAGTGGAAAGCCACCCTAATATTGGATAATATTCAGTATGTTGATCCAAATACAGTCAGCCCTCATTTCTTTGGACTAATAAAGACTGAGCTATGTCTGGAGAGTGAAAAAGTCCGGATATTAAAAATTGAGTACAGTTCTGTACTGTACAGTAAACAGCCTATATTGTCTCGCACACATACTCATAGGCTACAATATGGTACAATATGCATATACAGTATACATGAGAGAGTAAAATATGGTTATACCTACAATTGGGTACAGTATAATATTAAGCCGAAAAATGCTATACGCCATCTGGGTGGCTTAGCGGTAAACTGCTGTACGCCTTCTGGAAGCGCACTTTTTAAACAGGCACCATAAAGTTTCTTTGATTTGTATTTTTTTGAAATTATTATTTTTTGTATTTTAATAACCTTTCTTTTAGTCATTTTTATGCTCCTAATATGAATTTGGTTATTCATATCATACTTATAAAGGTAAACAATGGAACCACTATATTTTCATTTTATATAGTCAACATTGCTCTCCTATCATAGATAGAGGTAACGCTGTCAGATGTGAAGAGCCACGGGTGGCTGGCCCACACGGCGCATCACACACACACACACACAGCTGTATAGTATGGTGTGTATGTTATTGTGGCTTACATGGAACTATTTCGGTACTTTATTTATTGTGAACCAAGCAGGAGAGTATTTTTGTTTCACTTATTTATTTAGAAGAGAGAGAGAGAGAGAGAGAACTGTAAAATAATAGGAGGTTATGTTTACTATGTCTTATCTAGAGCAATATTTTGCATTACCATTACCAGCGTATGTCTATTTTTATTTGGCCCATTATCCATTGTTTGATCATTTGATACTTGGTGGTATATATATATATATATATATATATATATATATATATATATATAAATTTGTTTTTCCATATGTATGTAGTTTACTCCATGTACTTTGATGCAATTTACTTTATTTGCAATTCAAAATATTAGTGTCTGAGTAATGGAAAGAATATTACTTATACGGAGATTGCCATTATAGAAAGAAAAATATTTTTGTTTTATCATTTATTTCTTTTGAAGCAAGAGAGAGAGTGTTATAGATTTACACAAACCCATCACCAATCACCACTCCTAGATATTTTTTCTTCTTTTGTCTTAAGTATTTCCTCCTGTCAAATCTTGTAGCTCCATTTTGGCCCTTTTTTTGACATTTATTTGCATTAAAATCCAGTTTCCACCTCTTACTCCATTCATCGATCTTGTCTATGTCACCTTGTAGCTCTCGACAGTCATCAGTGTTCTTAACAACTCTCATCAATTTGGCTTCATCTGCTAACAGATTCATATAGCTGGTCATGCCACACTGCATATCATTTACATATACAGTGGTACATATCCCTTGATTCGAACACCCTTTGACTCGAACACTTCCCAATCTGAACACATTTGGCCAACAAATTTTGACCTTCAATCCGAACGTTGCTATTCAAATCAAACACAAACACATGTGGTGGCCGACGCCATCTTCCCGCCGGTCGACCGCCTTGCCGCCATTGGGCCAGTCTTGCTTGCACTTTGCCGTGAACATGTCTCTATCTCTGTTGTGCTTATATTTTTCATTTTTTTCTTGAAATTAGCCATCATTATGGCTCCCAAGAAAGTGAAAAGTGAAAGTGCAAGTGGCAGAAGGAAGTTGAAACGCTATAGTATAGAAATGATAGAAATGAAGAAGGAAATAATAGAAAAACATGAGAGAGGAGTTCGTGTTTCTGACCTGGCCTCACAGTACGGAGTGGCCAAGTCTACGATCTCCACTTTTTTGAAGCACAAAGAGACATTAAAGGCTGCTGATTTTGCTAAAGGAGTGTTTGGTAAATCAAATAGAAGGTCTCAAATTCTGGAAAAAGTTGAACAATTACTTTTAATTTGGATAAATGAAAAACAACAACAAGGAGACAGTGTTATTGAGGCTATGATATGTGAAAAGACTAGGCACCTGCACAGCGATTTAGTAGCTTCAACTCCCAGTTCACATAATGCTGAACCTGAAGACTTCAAAGCAAGCAGAGGGTGGTTTGAGAAGTTCCACAAACCAAGTGGTATTCATTGTGTTCTGAGGCTGCAAGTTCCAATAAAGAAGGTGCTGAAAAGTTTGTGGATGAGTTTGCTGCTTATGTAGACAGTGAAGATCTTATCCCACAGCAAGTTTTCAACTATGATGAAACTGGATTGTTCTGGAAAAAATTGCCAAGAAAAACCTACATCACTCAAGAGGAAAAGGGACTCCTTGGACACAAGCCAATAAAAGACAGGCTCACTCTTTTATTGTGTGCTAATGTGAGTGGGGACTGTAGAATAAAACCACTTCTTGTTTACCACTCAGAAAATCCTAGAGTGTTCAAGAGGAATAATGTGCACAAGGCAAAACTACCAGTAATGTGGAGGTCCAATACCAAGGCTTGGGTGACAAGAATTCTTTTTGTTGAATGGTTGACAGAAGTGTTTGCCCCATCAGTGAAAAAAATATCTTGAGGAGAATGACTGGCCTTTAAATGTCTTCTGGTCATGGATAATGCTCCTGCACATCCTCCAGGTTTGGAAGATGATCTGGACACTACTTATGACTTCATCAGTGTCAAATTTTTGCCACCCAACACAACACCTCTACTGCAGCTAATGGACCAGCAAGTGATTGCCAACTTTAAAAAATTATACACCAAGGCTCTCTTTAGAAGGTGTTTTCAAGTGACCAGTGACACCGAGTTAATCTTGAAAGAGTTTTAGAAGGACCACTTTAATATTCTTCATTGCATAAACCTCGTTGACAAGGCATGGGATGAGGTTTCTCACTGCACACTAAGGCCAGCTTGGAAGAAACTTTGGCCAATCTGTGTGGCAGAAAGAGATTTTGAAGGCTTTGGGGAGGTAACAACAGAGACAGTAGTGGATGAGATAGTGTCACTGGCCAAAGGTTTGGGATTGGAGGTTGACAGTGATGATGTGGAGAAACTTGTGGAGGACAACAAAGAAGAACTAGCCACAGAAGACTTCAGCTGAAGGAGGAACAGGTTAAGGATATAGAGCAGGCCATAAAGGGTTCATCAGAGAACGAGGAAGAAAGGGAAAAGATTTCAAGTGCTGAAGTAAAAAAAATCTGTAGCATGTGGGGTACACTCCAGATTTGTATTGAAAAGCATCACCCTGACCAAACTCAGCAGTAGAGCAGTGAACATTATGAATGATAATGTTATGGCTTACTTCAGAAAACTTCTCTAGAAAAGAAAAAGACAAATTACTCTGGATAGGTTTCTTGTACAAAAAGAAACCAGTAAGAGACCAAGATGAGAAGAAACACCAGAGAGACAAGAAAGTAAACAACAGAAAAGAGAGAAAACACCACCTGTGCTTATGGAGGGAGACTTCCCAACAAAGCTGTAATCATCCTTCTACCCTCTGCCATCACTCTCCTGTGCCAGACACTACTATCATCCATGTAAGTTTAAATGCATATTTTATTTAGTAGTAGGTGGTAGGCAACATAACTTGTCTTTGATTACGATTTTTTTGCGATAATTTTTGCAATTTTTAGTGAATTTCTATCACAGATCCTCATATGGCAACACCAGGACAGACGCAGGGGGGAGAGGTAGGGGTGTTAGTCACAGTCGGAGGGGAGTAATATGTGTCTCTTTGCTGCTGAATATCTTTTCATAACCCACACTTTTCCTTGCACTTTAGAACATTGAAAGTCAAGCGAGGGCTGAGATAATGAAGGGAGAGATAATGAAGATAAATAATAAGAAAAGGAAGAAGAGAGCATTTACCTCACTCCCTTGCGTAGCGATATGTGTCTCCACCCCCAAACCCTTACCTCACCCTCCCAGCAGTCACCTCCACCCTCCATCACAAGATTTGGTGATAAGACAACTAAGTAACCACAAACAAAAACGATGGCTTTACATTTTCATCTTTTGGGAAGCAAGGTTCCTCCTTGTGAAGAGGAGTGAAAAAAAAAAAAGAAATTTCGAAGAATGCCGATGCCATTTTTTACGATTTTCAGTGCGTATTATATATATGTATATATATGTATATATATCGTACTTGAATAAAACTTAGGATTCTTTTAAGTGAGGTACTAATACATAAACACACCAAATTTCATGAAAATCTAATAAAAAATGTCACCTCTAGGAGTAAATTGCGTCATTTATCCCTTATATGTTTTTACATTAATTTCAATGGTAAAAATTGCTTCCTAATTCGAATTTTCTCAATTCGAACAGCCAGAAAGAACGAATTAAGTTCGAATCAAGAGGTACCACTGTATCTGGAACAATGTGGGTGCTAAGATTGACCCCTGAGGGTTATATTCCTCCAACTTGAAGTTACTTTACTGATTACAGTTCTCATTTCTCTATCTTTCAAGTTATCTTGCATCCATTCTAATACTTTCCCTCTCAGCCCACCTATGTATTTCAGTTTCCATAAGAGTCTTGTGCAGAACTCTATCAAATGTTCTTTTGATGTCTAGGTAGACAGCATCCACCCACCCATCTGTTTTCGATTCCTTCAATTACTTGGTGTACAAAAACTTAGTAGATTCCTGACACATGATTTTCTTAGTCTGAATCCAAATTTCCTATTAGATATAACTCCATTGTCTTCCAAATACCTCACCCATTTCTCTTTAATTAATATCTTGCAGATTTTGCTGACATCACTTGTTAGTGACATAGGTCTATAATTTAGTAGATCAGTCCTCTTTCCTCCTTTGTAAATGGGCACTACGTTAGCCCTCTTCTACTCTTGTGGCATCCTCCTCTCCTCTATGGAAGTGGTAATCACTTCCCAAATTGGCTGTATTGGTTGATCCTTACATTCCCTTAGTGTCCAGCCTGACATTCCATTCGGTTCCATTGCTTTTCTTACATCCAGACTTCCCATCAATCTGCCAACATCTTGCTTCTGTACCACAACCTCTTTGAATCCCTCCCATGCCTCTGTCATGTTTGGTTCTCTAAATTCCTCCTCTTCTGTGAATACAGATTTGAAGCTCTCATTCATAATTTCACTTAAGCTCTTTTGCTGTTTGGTATGTCTTTTCTCCCTTTACTATCGTATCTATGGTTTCTTTACACTTCATCTTTCCATTTATATACTTATAGAAAAGTTTTGGTTCATTTTCACACTTCTCTACCACATTCTTTTCAAAAGCTTTTTCTTCCTCTTTTATCCTGACATACTCATTCCTTGCTTATTTGTATCTCTCTCTATTACTTTTATTCCTCTGCTTCTTCAGTTTCCTCCAAGTTCTGTCCTTCTGCTCTCTTCGCTTCTATAAATTTAGTGTTGTACCATGCGTGTTTGCTACTTCTTATTTGGATTTAGGTACATATATTTTCACACCTTTATGATGCTTCCTCAGGAATATTTCATATTTCTCCTGTGCTGTTTTACCAGTCATGATCCCTCTCCAATCTATACTTAAAAAAAATTCCTTAAGTCTTCAAAGTTGCCTCTTGCATAATTTAACCTTCCATTTTTATAATCCTCTTTTCTTTTTACTAATGTCTATTCTTGTAATTCCACTTCAGTCAAGACATGATCACTTTTTTCCACTGGATGGGTCACAGTTGTTTTTTTTTGTTAACACCAGGTCTAGCATTGATGATTCTTCTCCACTGAGCCTAATGAATTCCTACACCCATAGATCCAGTGTGTTCTCCATGACTAATTGCAACATTTCCTCACTCCATGATCCTACATTTCCACTCTCTTCCATTTCTTTCCAGTTCACATCTTTGCAGTTAAAGTCACCCACTATCAGTACTTTTCTGTCCTTCCACATCATATCACCCAGATATTTTAACACCTCCCTCTGCATTGCTTTATATTCTTCCAATTTCCACATATTTGTTTTTGGTGGCACATAGGTTACTACAGTTTTCCTCATATCTTTTCATTAGTTCGAATTGCTATACCAACTTCCACGTATTTGTTTTTGGTGGCATGTAGGATACTACAATTTTCCTCCTTTCTCTTCCATTGTTTTGAATTGTTATACCGATGACTTCTGCCAGACCATCCCCACATTGCACTCTCTACAAAAATGTCCTCTTGCACCATTATAAGTACCCTTCCTCCTTTTGCTTTTCTATCTCTTCTCCAAATTTTATATCCCTCTTGCTGGAAATTTATGTCGATCTTTTCCTTTAATTTTGTCTCCATCATGCAGAATACATCTGGTTTGTGAATATTTAGGAAGTCCTTTATTTCCAGCATACTGGACAGTAACCTGTCCACATTTTTATATGTTATTTTTAGTCTATTGCTTCTTTCATCACTTGTACCCCTTGCTGCTGCTGTTGTGGTTTCTCTACCTCTTCTTCTTTCTCCCGAATAAACCACCGTGTTCTCATGTTCAACACCTTTCAATAAAATTTCTTCTTGGTCTCCTTCTTTAAGATTTTTTCTTTAGCCTCTTGTCTTAACTCTTTCTCCTTCTAGGTTTCTTCCAAATTCATGTTTCTCTTGATCCATACATCCTTATACTCTTCATTTTGGGCTAATCTACTGGTTCTTGCTATTATTTCCTCTATTGCCAATTGTGATTTTATTCTCACTTTTTAGTGGTCATGCATTTCCTTCACTATATGTTTCAATTCTGTGTTTCTTCAACCTCCTGGTCTAAATTTTGTACATCTTGAACTTTTCGTATTACTTTCTTTACTAATTCTCTCTCCTCTCTTTCCCTCCCATATTTATTGGGATTTTTTTCCTGCAATCCAATATCATCATACATTTCTTTCTGTCCACTGTATCTGTCACTAAATCTTCCTTCTCTTTAATAACTTGTGTTACTGTGTCCTTTGTTTGTCTTGTATTTGTTTCTGTATCACTTCAGCGAAATTAATATTTTCCTCCTCCCTTTCTTTTCTCCATATGTTCTTCATTTCCACTAACTTGGTTTCACTGCACACTTTATCAATTTTTTCAGAGTCATCTTTTACTTTTCCTTTAGGTCTTCCAGTTGTAACTCATACGTGTCACATTTTTCTTTTAGGAGATTTTTTTTTTCATACTTCCTAGCTCCTTTTCAACTCATTATTAACTTCTAAGGTATGCTCATATTCTTAAAATTTAGTGTGTGTGTGTCCCTAATTGTGAAATATTTAGCAATTCTTCCCCAGCTGTCTGCCCAGCAGCATGATGTCATACATGACTGACGGTGCGGCGTCACAAGCATTCAGTATTCGGTGTAAGCTCATGGCATTCAGACACTAGCAGTCACCAGATGACGTTGGTGTTTATTTGTTTGTTTTTCAAAGTTTGACATCAGGCTTTCTGATAAAGAGCCTCAGGGAGGCTTTTCCAGTCGTGTTGGTGACATTCAACTGGTGTTTCTTTTACTGCAGTTTTGGGGCTTGGAGGACATTGCTTTGCTGGTTCAGGCAAAGTTACTCTGAGACTCAGACTTGCACAGAGTGTAATTGTGCAGTGTGCATTGACGTTTAGTGGGGATTTAACCCACACGGCAATCGTGGGATTGCTGCATCTCATTCCTCCACAAATTCCCTGTTCAGGATGGTATGTATTGTGTTTTGTCTTTATTACATATCCTGTCCCATTATATAATGTCTTGTATGACATAGCCATCATACACCCATAAGGTTGTTATGCTGGAAATCATCTTTTCCTTAGAAGGAGATTTATTCACTCAGCATTATTAATGATGGAGGGTGGTGAGGAGGTACGTCAGAGAAGGTGTCACTCCTCTTCCCCTTGTCCCGGCGACAGTAAGGCCCGGCCACCACCACACAAGATCTCACACAGTGCTTCTGATGAGGCTACAATCCCCAGCCATTCTGGCCTTTCTCAATTTCCAGAGCTAGAGGATAGCTTTTGTAGTTCTGTGGTCAAGAAAATTTTACTAGTCTTGGTGAAGGCTTTGACAAAGGAGATGAGCAGGGACTCGGCATTCAGTGACAGTGACATCAGTAGTGAAGATGTGGATAATGTCAATCAACCTGGGGTTTCTCAGGCTTTGTCACATGACCAAAATTGTGAGTCTTCTACCAAAATAATGTTGTTTCTTCACAAGTTTCCTAAGTTAATGATGGGGCTTCTACACACACACACACAGGAGGTGGAGGTGAACGGACGTCTCTTGATCGCTCTGTGGAACTGCTATTTACCATGGATAGTGACACTTTGAAAGTTCTGCTGGACTCTCAAAAGTAAACCTTTCGTATTGCCTAGGATGTTCTTGTTGATCAGTTCACATCAAGAATCAATAATATGGAAACTAAAATTAACTTAATGAGAAGCCTGGAGTTTTCACAGGCAGAAGTTGCTGACTTGAATTGTGAACTTGTGGCCCTGCAGAAGTCAGACAATGAAAAATAAAAAAAACAATTCATAACCTTAAGGTATGTGTTGATGATTTGGTACAGCGTGAATTATCAAGAAGACTACAGCCGGCTTAAAAACCTGCGTATCAGTGGCATAAGTGAACCTGTAAATGGGGAAACATGGGAGCAAACGGCCGATCAGGTGTCTAAGCTTTTTCAAGATAAGCTTCAACTACTGCCAATCACCTTGGAACAAGCTCATAGGGTCGGACAAGCTGGAAGATCACTACCTCGAATGATGATATTAGGTTTGACAAGTTTGTTGATCGTGAAGTAGTACTCAGGAACACCAGGAAACTCATGGGTTTGGGCATTTATATCAATGAAGATCTTTGTCCAGCCTCTCAAGAAAAAATAAGGGTTCAGCTTCCCACTATGAAGAAAGCAAGATCTGAAGGAAAGATGGCTTTCTTTATATATACAAAACTCGTTATCAAAGAGAGAACGAGTCGTCACCACACAACTACTACTTGCACTATTGGATGTACAACCCAAGGTGATGGAAATGATGGAGCCATGCCTACAAATTGTACTACTACTACTACTACTGCTGCTGGAATGACAGTTAATAATTAATCAAACAGTGGTGAACAAGGGAAATCTGGAATGGGGATGACAAGTGGAGTAACTCCTACTGGAACAAGTGGTGATGCTGAGAATTTTCGTGAAGGTGTAGTTGGTGGTAACGAAACTACTGACACACAATTGGAGGATGATGCTTCACCTAGTCCATCTCAAGTAAGGTCTAAGAGAGACCAGGGACGTAAGAAGTAAGTATTTTTTTGTAGTGCATTAGAAGTCTCTGAAGACGTTGATGTATCTAAAGTTTCTATACTACTATGTCTCAATTCATTAATCTTTTTGAATTACCATTCGCATACTTGGATAATGACAAAATTATTTCGCTATTCACTACTAATAGACCAAGTCAATGTGATACATGTTTTGAGCCTTTTGCTATCCTTGATGAAAATATAACAGTGATCTAGACGCGACTTAGTCCTGTTTACGCTCTAGATATCTAAATGTTCCCAAATCCAATTATATATTTCTTGATTCATTTTCAACTATTGATAAAGCTATTACAACTGTGATTACTACTACTGGTACTACTGTTACTGCTGCTACTGCTCCTACTACTACTACTACTACTACTACTACTACTACTACTACTACTACTACTACTACTACTACTACTACTACCACCACCACTACCACTACTACCACTACTACTAGTACTTCCAATTCAATTTCTACTACTACCACTACTTCTACTAATGATAATGTTTTTACTCTTTTATGTTTGAATATCCGGTCTATACCTAGAAATATCCAATCCTTTGTTGACTTGATCATTGTAAATACTTTTGTTAACCTATAAATCATTGGTTTTGTAGAAACTAAATTGGATAATGATCTTATCCCGTTGTATCAGCTTCCTGGTTACAACATGCATGCTGTATGCAGGAACAGGAATGGTGGCGGCATTGCTGTATATATTGCTGATGAGTATGGCTAAAAAAAATTATGATTTATCTTCTGTTGAATCTTTTATAGAATGTTTATGAGTTGAATGTAAACATAATACTAAGAAATATCTCTATATATGTATATATAGACCACCTAATGGTAATAATGACTATTTTCTTGGCAGATTAAATGATATTTTTACAACAATTATTGATGAAAATTATGATTGTATTTATGTTTTTGGTGATTTCAACTTAGACTTATTGAAACATTATGAAGGTCCAGTTTTTGAGTTTATTAATTTAATGTAATCATTTTCTTTTTTCCCCTAATAACTAGACTGACCAGAATATCTAATAATGCAGCTACACTGATTGACCATATATGGGTATCTGACCTTGAGCTGAATTTAAGTAATCATATATTAAGAACTGATATCACTGACCATTATCCAATAGTTTCAAAGTTTTCTATACCTCACAAGACCGCCACACGCAAAGCAACATACATAGTGAGAAGAATAACACAAATGAGTTTAGAGAATTTCACTAATGATCTTTCACAGGTATGCTGGAATGATGTTTTAGAATCTCAGTGTCCTAATAAGTCATACAGTTTATTTTTCAATAAATTTGATAACCTTTTCCAGAAAAATTTTCCTGTAAGAAGAGTAAATATCAGTGCAAAAAGTGAACGTAGTCCATACATAACACCAGCTCTGAGAAAAAGTATAAGAGAGAGTAAAAGACTAGAGAGATTAGCATATAAATGGCCACAGACTTACAGAGAAATATACAAACAATATAGAAATAAATTAACAGCTACATTAAGAGAGGCAAGAAATAAATAATATAAGGATTTATTAAAGGAAAGTCAAGGTAACCCCAAAGGTCATTGGAAATCGATAAATTCGATACTTGGTAGAAACACTAAACTTAATGACCATGAAATTAACCTTAAGCCGTCTTGTCCTGATATTTCTAATGCATTCAATAATCATTTCATGCAGATAAGTAGTAACCCTGAAGATAGACACACTGTAGAATATAACCAATATTTAAAACATCTCCCTATACTTTCAATGTATTTGTCGCCAGCACATAATGAAGAAATTGAAGATTGTCTGCGTGCCTTCAAAACAGACACTCCAGGACATGATATATCACCGAAAATTTTAAGGCACACCTCTACTTTATTATGTAAACCTTTAACTTACATTATCAACTTAGCTTTAAAAACTGGAATTTTTCCAAACAAATTAAAAACTGCAAAGGTAATACCATTACATAAGAAAGGTGATAGAAGTTATATTAATAATTATAGACCTATACCAATACTACCTGCTTTCAGTAAAATATTCTAAAAAACCATCTCCACTTGCCTGAACAATTATACTGAGAAAAACAATTTGGTCTCTGAATTCCAACATGGCTTTTCTATCAACCGTTGTACTGAAACTGCTGTTACAGTTTACTAACCATATATAAAGATGTTTAGAAAGTAAACTTTATGTTGCTGGTATTTTTTATAGATGTGTCTAAGGCATTTAACACATTAGATCATTGTATTCTCCTACATGAATTAGAGCATATTGATATTAGAGGAATACCACTTAAGTTATTTAAAAGTTATACCACTAACAGAAAACAATCAGTGTACTGCAATAGTAATTATTCCTGTACTAAATTTATATGTAATACCACTAACAGAAAACAATCAGTGTACTGCAATAGTAATTATTCCTGTACTAAATTTATATGTACAGGAGCCCCACAAGGATAAATTCTGGGGCCCACTCTTTTTCTCATTTACATTAATTATATAACAGATTTTAGCTCTAAATTTAATTTTACTACTTATGCTAATGATTTAAATTTGTTGTTAGAGGATAGAGATATAAATACTTTGTACTCAAACTTGATTGATGAATTAGATTTAGTCAAGCAATGGATAAAATTAAATAAAATTAAACTAAATATTACTAAAACCACTTATCTACTACTTCAAAATAGATCAATAAAACATAACTTACCTCCATTAGTTTTAGAAGGCCAAACTCTACAACGTGTTACTCAGAATAAATTTCTTGGAATTATAATGATGAAAATCTCAACTGGAACTGTCATATTAATAGTGTATACTTAGAATAGTATATCTAGAATTTGTGGTATTTTAAACAAAGTTAGGAATTATCTCACATTGGAAGCATTGACTAGTATTTACTACAGCCATCTTATTTATTGTGCTTCTGTATGGGCTTGTACATTGCCTTCATTTCTAAATAAATTGAAAGTAGCTCAAATTAAAATTTTACGTTGTATTTCTTTCCTAGGTATTTTTGACTCTACAGTACATTTATACTGTGAGTATAATATTTTAAATTTTCATAATGTTCACAAATGTTTTGTTCTTTATCTTATGTTTAAATCTGTAAAATATTCTCCTCATACTGTAACACCTTCTTCAAATTAGTAGAATCAGATTATAGTACATGAGGCAGCAACATAAATATGATTTCTCCACAATTTTGCACGACACTTTTTAATCACAGTATATTTTGTTATGGTCCTCAAATTTGGAATGGTTTACCAATATCAATAAAATCAATGGTTAATGATATAACTTTTTCTTGATTTAAAAAATTACTGAAAAATAATTTTATTCAACAACAAATCTCAGACATTTCTTAAGCCATTTCTTAAGCTATGGATATATATGTAGCAGGTAAATTCAGAAGATAATATACCAATTATTTATGTTTTTATTTACCATTACTTTCTGAAGGCTAAACATAGTTTGTGTGTATGTATATATTTACGTGTATATGTATACTGTATATTTATACAGTATACAGTATAGTATTGTTGCGGCAGCGCCTAGTGTGAAGATAGCGTTGGCAGTGCTATTAGATTGGCAATGATGACATTGGTGCAGAGGTGGTAGTGAGGGCCGGAGTTTGCGGCCAGGTGGATATCTTGTGCCTGATTGGCCAGTAGAAGGGACGCGTCTCGGACGGGAGAGAGGCCAGAGGAGCGACACAAAGGAGAGGGGGGCTTTTGACGACTCAGCTGGCTGGTGGCTGGGTGACCGCAGGGTGAGCCGAGCAGTGGAAGTTGCAGCCTAGTGAGGAGTGTGAGAGGACGCCAGCCTGCCCCGCTCTCCCTGAGGACGCGTTCCCGCCCTGTTTGTGTTGTGGTATAAGTACTGTGTGCCATCTTGTACTTACTCTCGTGTGCCAGTAAAGTAAGGAAGTTGTGCCTTGCCTTTAACTGTATTCCTGCCTCTCTGAGCAAGTCTTTGGGGTCTGTGTACCTCGCTGGCCATGCTTGCCACGAGTCTTAGCGGAGAAGTGTCCCTGTCTGTCTGCTGCCGACCCTGTCCTGTATGCTGTCCTGAGGGTGACGCTGTTGGTAAGAGTGTACCTGTCGTCGCCTTGGAAGCTGTGTGTGTGTGTGTGGACGGGGGACCAGCATAAAAGTATCATAGGTTAGCTTTGAGGAAGACTAATGTTAATTTCCACATAAAACCTAAAAAACTACACTATCTGTCAGGGAGCTTTGGCTCGACAGATCGTACCATCTATTATCAATGATTTATGTATTCACTTAGTGTAATTATTTGTAAATTACGGCAATAAATTTACTTTACACACACACACACACACACACTCGGCAAATTAATGAGTTGTTTAAAACACTGATGACTGTCAAGAGCTACAAGATGATATAGACAAGATCAATGAATGGAGATAGAGGTGGAAACTAGATTTTAATGCAAAGAAATGCCATGTGATGGAGCTAGGGAAGAGCAAAAGAAGGCCAAAATGGAGCTACAAGATGGGACAGGAGGTAATATCAAAAGAAGAAAATGATTTAAGGGTGGTGATACAAGATATACTGAGCCCAGAATGGCACCTAAATCAACTATTGGGATCAGCATAGAATATTACCCAATACTAGGGCAGCTTTTCACTAATTGGGTAAGGATATGATGAAAATTCTAACCAGTATGATATGTCTGAGGTTGGAATATGCAGCAATGGTGTGGTAACCTAATGTGAAAAAAGGATATAAGGAAATTAGAAAGGATCCAAAGAGTTGCCACTAAAATTGTACCAGAATTAAGAGAGCTAAGATATGAAGACAGATTAAAAGAAATGGGACTGCCAACTCTGCAAGACAGAAGAGAGAGGAGATCTAATAACTCTGTATAAGATAGTAGGTGGCATTGAAAAGCTGGACAAACAAAACCTGATGATGATAGAGGAAGAAGCTAGACAGATGAGAGGACACTAAAGGAGGATAAAAAAGAGTTGGTGTTTAAAGGACATAAAAAAATACAGTTTTCCACAGAAAATTGTGGAAACTTGGAATGGTTTCAAAAAAGGAGGTTGTTACAGCAACCAATTTACATCAATTCAAGGAAAAGTTGGATATATGGAGATATGGAGACAGGACACTATGAGCCCCGCTTGAACCCTGTATAATACAACTATGTAAATACACACACACACACACACACATAAAGATATGATGAAGAAACTGATATCCACTGTGATCAGACCCAGATTAGAGTATGCAGGGGTGGTGTGGTCCCGACACAAAAACAAACATGTACGTAAATTGGAGAGACTGCAAAGGATGGCAAGGAGAATATTACCAGAGCTAAGAGGGATGACATATGAGGAGAGACTGAGGGCTTTCGATCTACCAACACTGGAGTAAAGAAGAGAGGGAGGATCTAATATAAGTCTACAAACTACTGAATGGAATAGATGTAGTAGATAACATGAAACTGTTACTAAGAGATGAAGTCACCAGTAGAAGCATAAGTGGTAATGGTGGAGGATGGGAAGATGCTTCAAGGATATTAAAAAAATTCAGCTTTCCATAAAGAAGTGTAGAGGCATGGAATAGCCTGAGTGAAGATGTATAAGCAAGGAGTGAGCATAGCTTTAAAGAAAAGATGGACAATTGTAGATATGGCAATGGGGCCACACAAGCACAATGCCCAGGCTCTGTAAAACTACAAGTACATAAATACACACACACACACACACACACACACACACACCAATCAACTGAAGGTAGAGCAAAATTTAGAATACAAGAATCCATTTAGGTAGAGTGATCATCTATTACTTGAATTCAAGCTGAAGGGCAGACCAGAAGAAATAAGGAATGAATATTATAACGATAGGAGAAAAAATCACGGTAAAGCTATTGTTATAGAACTAAGGGAATATTTTGAGTAAGCAGAATGAACTAACTTTTATATAATAAAAAAAAAAAAAAAATGACATGGAGAATTCTAATAGAAAAGTACAATGAAGGAAATGAAAAAAGTAAGTGTAAACACAATGAGTTAAATAAAAGATGCAAACTAGGTAGCAAGGATGGAAAGTGAAAAACCTTAGAATAGATGGAGAGAAAGTATGAGATATAATCTTTGGGTGAACTATGTACAGAAAAGAAATGAGTATGTCAAGATTCAGAGAATGGAACAGAAATAGCTATGATGAAGATATAGTGGACAAATGTAAGGACCAGCCAGAATTCTTCTATAGATATGTAAGTGGAAAGCTGAAAAAACAGAAAAAATTAGCAAACTAAAATTCAACAATGAAATGTATGAAGACCCAGAAGAGAAGGCAAGAGTGATGAACAACTGCTGCCAGTCATTCTTTACAAGAGAAATTGATGCTGTGGTATAGTGGAACCACATGCTCTGGGGCCTTAGGATCCCCAAGCGCATTGTTTCAAATCCTGGCCACAGTTTGAATGGAGATCGGGCATCCAGTCGGGGTAATGGTTCCCAAATGGGTGGACTTTTACATATGAGATCTCCATGAGGTGGTCTCTTTTAAAAGCTCACTTTGCACAAAAAAAAAAAAAAAAAAAAAAAAAAACACCTATGTAAAGAAATGATGGTGTTCAGAAAATCCAGGTGTCATTAGAAATGAGGAGAATAACGGAAGAACAAGATGTAATGAAAGCCTTAGATCCTGACTGAGTGTCAAATTGGATTGTAAGTAGCTCTTGATTTACACAAGAGTTGCTTTCTTGAAGAGCTTGCAGACAGTAACAACAATGTAAATCAAACAATACACACACGCACACACACACAGGATTCGATAACAGAGACGGATGGGTGGACACAGTATACCAGGATATAAAGAAGGCTTTTGATAAAGTCCCTCATGGAAGACTACTTTGGAAAGTAAAGAACATAGGAGGACTACAAGGAAATTTGCTAGAATGGACAAGGGATTATTTGAAGGATTGGGAGATGAGAACTGTGATCAGAGATACATACTCAACTTGGGATAAAGTTACAAGCGGAGTGCCACAAGGGTCAGTGTTAGCACCCATTATGTTCCAGATTTATGTAAACGATATGCACATTGGGTTAAATAGTTATATCAATTCATTTGCTGATGATGCAAAGCTGCTAAGAGTTATTAAATCCAAGGAGGACTGTCTGCTGTTACAGAAAGATATAAACAAAATCTTTGAGTGGAGTAAGAAGTGGAAATTGGGGTTTAATGCCAAGAAATGTCACATAATGGAACTAGGAAAGAGCAAAAGAACACCGGTATGGAACTATATGATAGGAGAGGAACAAATAATAAAGACTAAAGAGGAAAAAGATCTGGGAGTGATTATACAGGAAAATCCGAGCCCTGAAAAACACATGAGTAAGATATTTGGATTACGGGTATCATATAAAATGTTGACCAATATAAGAGTGGCATTTCATTACATAGACAAAGATATGATGAAAAAAATCATCATAACCATGATACGACCAAAGCTGGAATATGCAGCAGTGGTATGGTCTCCAAGCTCTAAAATGGATATAAGAAGAACAGAAAGGATACAGAAGATTGCTATGAAGATGGTACCGGAATTAAGGGACTTAACATGAAGAACGACTGAAGGAAATGGAACTACCAGCCTTACAAGATAGAAGAGAACGAGGGGACCTAATAACAATGTACAAGATAGTCAATGGCATTGAAAAGATTGATATCGAAGACTTGGTGCTGGTGACAGAAGAAGATAGAAGGACAAGAGGTCATGTAAAGAAGATAAGGACGAGGCAGTGTGTGAAGGATATTGGAAAATACAGTTTTTCCCACAGAACAGTGGAGAAGTGGAATGCATTGAATTATGAGGTTGTTACAGCACATAATGTACATCAATTTAAAGAAAAATTAGATGAGTAGAGACATGGAGACAGGACACTATGAGCCCCACTCGACCCCTGTACAATACAACTAGGTAAATACACACCTACGTGCGTACATATATATACATATGTACGCATACATATGTATTCAGATAGGGATACACCTACGTGTACACACCTACGGTACGTACGGTATGTACGGGTACACACCTACGTGCGTACATATATATTCAGCTAGGGATGTACACTTATGGCTTATTGAAAGGGTGAGATCCTCTCTCCACGGATGACAAATGTTTACTGAGTGACATGGTGTAGTGAGTTGGAGATGGCATCGGCATTATGTTTACAATGTATATCAGCGTAGTCAGACCCCATCTGGAATATGCTGTGCAATTTTGGTTGCCTCACCATACAAAGGATATAGCAAAGCTGGAAGCTGTACAGAGAAGGACTACAAAGATGATAACATCCTTGCATAATAAATCATACGAGGAGAGATTGGCAAGTCTGAACTTGTTCTCTCTTGAGAAATGACGGCTCAGTGGAAAACTCATTGAGTGTTACAAAATACTTAAAGGATTTACAAATGTGGACGCAAATAAGTTGTTCTTAATTGATAACTCGGCACGAACAAGGAATAACGGGGTAAAACTAAGATGTAAACAAGTCCAACTAGACTGCACAAAATTCTACTTTACTAATGACGTAATAAGGGAGTGTAATAAGCTTCCACCCTCGGTGGTGCAGTGTGACACAATGAACTCCTTTAAGAACAAACTTACCAGCATCTCCTCAACTAATATATCCGATAAAAAGGAAATCATCTAGTGCGCTGCAGGCTGTTTGATTACGATTGCTCATAACCACTTTAGTTCAGACTGCTTCACTCATACTTGCTTGCTTTTGAATTCTACTTTAGATTAAGGACAGACCACCTACGTAGCTTGGACCCTAGGGTCTGTGTGGTCTGAATCTCTCTCTCTCTCTCTCTCTCTCTCTCTCTCTCTCTCTCTCTCTCTCTCTCTCATGTAATCATGTCATGTAAAGGGCAGTGCCGAAAATCTTTTTAGTGTTGAAAGAAGAAATATTGCTTCTCTAATAGTAACTTAACACTGTAATGACAGTAGTTCAATGCTTCCTTGTGAAGGAGAAATGACTCATGAATTAGATTAAACAATAAAAAGATACGTAAATAATGATAATAATAATAATCCAATACTGAAAAGTATGATCCAGGGCTTATTTTCTTGGATTAAGCATAATGAAGAAGCCAACATTATTGTCTCAGTGAACTTGGTGTACATGTTAATAATACTATTAATTATAACATGGATGAAATTATAACAATTGTCTATAATCTTAAGAGCACTCAGTCATCTGTATGTCTTGCTTATATTACAGCAAGTTAAAATTTTATGACAAAACTATAACAATGTCTGATACGAATGAATTCATGTATCTCAAAAGTTGTTAGCATTGAAAATGTAGTTTTTGAGGCAGAGTAAGATTGGCAAACAGATTTTCTCAGAAGTTGTGCTTTTCTTGCTCCAAACTGTATATTTATGTGAGCACTGCTTATTGAAGAGCTCAGTCACTTTTCTTCAAGGTATTTCATATAAGACTGTTGTTTATGGGTGCTCAGTTGTAGCTTGATGTGCTGAATAAGGCATAGTTTATCATTGAGTATAAGAATCTGCCTTAATTTTGTTTGATATATATATATATATATATATATATATATATTATATATATATATATATATATTATATATATAATATATATATATATATATATAGTATATATATATATATATATATATATATATATATATATATATATATATATACTATATGGACGGTAAAGAGAGATGCCGAAATATGCTAATCTTCGGAGTGGCTGAAGAACCTGATGATCTCGGCGAGACGGATATGGAAAAGGTAAGAAAAGTGATCACGGCAACGGGCTACGCAGAGACATTCAATCCTGAGTCATGGGAGTTGAAACGCCTTGGCAAGCCATCAGCTGCCTGGGACGGAACCAAGAAGAGACCAATCCTCGTTGTAGTAGAGAATGTGAAAATCAGGAATGAAATACTAAAAGGTGCGAAGAACTTGAAAACCAGTGATGCTCCACTTTCTAATGTGTACTTAAAAAAGGATCTCCACCCGGTGGTTCGAAAAGAGCTAGGCCGGCTGAGAAGGCGTGAGAAGGAAGGAAAAGAAAAACCAGAAAACGTTGGCGCCAAGATTGAAATTGACTGGAAAAATCGTGTATTACTGAGAGATAATGTTGTGATTGACAGGTATTCTGCGTATTTAATGTAAAGTGTCCAAATAATAATCATGATCTGAAACTGTGCTCATGGAACATAAGTGGCTTGAAAGACAAGTTACAAAATCAAAGTATTCTGAACTTTCTGTTAAATTTTGACACTATTTGGTTGTTGGAAGTGAAACATGCATCTCAGTCAAGTGTACCAGGTTTTGACATTTATTACAAGTCTAAGCGTGGCGAACACAGAGGCGGCGTGATGACGTTAGTGAAGTGTTCTATTTCAAAATATATTACGAAAGTGGATATGGACACGGAAGACATGGTGTGGTTAGAATTGTCATTATGCGCAGGTGTTAAACTGGGAGGAGTGTACATTCCGCCAAGCGATTCGCAGTACTTTGACATGTCTCAGTTTAGTTTTCTATGTGCAAAGTGTATTGAAAGTGGAAAGGTAGTGCTAATGGGCGACCTTAATGCAAGAGTTGGAAACCCTTATATCACAGGTCATGACGGTAGTGTGAAAGAGTATGGTGATATAAAGGACGATACAGTGAACGCTCACGG
This sequence comes from Callinectes sapidus, assembly GCA_020233015.1. Taxonomy (NCBI): domain Eukaryota; kingdom Metazoa; phylum Arthropoda; class Malacostraca; order Decapoda; family Portunidae; genus Callinectes; species Callinectes sapidus. Next base: position 20,752,989 of record CM035192.1, read on the forward strand.
CCGTTTGCTGATCAAACTGTGTAATAACTGTGACATGGCGGTGGTGAACCACCTTGAGAATCTGAACACAAAATTCGGCGGAAACATCTCATTTAAGAAAAGAAAGGTATGGATTTCTGAAATTGATCTGTGTGTGGCAAAAAATATTTGTGTACCTTATGTGAAATCCGTAAAAGTTAATCAATCCATATGGGGTTCGGATCACGCACCCTTGTGTACAGTACTTGATACGAGTGGATTGAGTCAAATGACCCCAGAGATAATACTGGAACGTTCCGGTAGACTTAGTGAGCAATACAGCCCCGCTGAGTATAAAAAGTTGATCAGAACGTGCAAGTACGAGGCTATCGATGTAGAAAAGTTTACGGAGTTGCTAGAAAATACCATGACCCCCGATTTGAGTTTAGTGACTCCCGAGGAGATTGATACAGTGTTATCGGCAGGTTTCGAGTCAATAAATCGTGTGGTGAGACAGTGCTCGAAGCGGAGTCGAAACCCCACTGAGATTAACGAAAACTTTTCTCGGTGGCAGAAACTCTTAGAATCAAAGGATCCGAAACAGATATGGTCAGCTGTGAATTGGAAGGGAAATCTTGACGAGAAGAGTGTTGAAAAATCTCGACCAGACGACGAACAGTTCCGTCAACATTTCGAGAACTTGTTGGACCCAAGCCACCTGAGAAATGTAGACTAGAGTGTTGACCTTGAATGTGCCCCATATATCCCAGTCCTAGATGATCCGTTTACACCAGAGGGACTTACTACTGTAATCTCTACTATGAAAAAGAACAAAAGCTATATAGGCATTTGTCCAGGTCTAATAAGTGCATTTCCATACAACTGGTGTATTTATCTCCTCAATGTGTTGAACTTTGTATTCATTGGCATGTGTTACCCATTTTCTTGGTGTTTCAATAAATTGTTTGTTCTATTTAAGCACGGTGATAGGTTGAATTGTAATAATTATAAGGGTAGCAGTGTTATGGATACTGTAGCCAAGAAATATGACTTGTTATTGATGAACTGTTTGTCTTTATGGATGAATATCGATAAATGCCAGGCAGAATCTCCTGAATCTTAAGTGGCAAGATTTGTCTCACTTTGATATTCGTCAAAATAGAGACTGATACACTCTAAACGAGTACTTTTCTAGCTGAAGAGTGCACACTGATTATGCTAAACGGGTGAACAACACAATATTAGTTTAATCTTATTCATAATCGTAAGAACAATGTGAAATGGAGTTGCCAGATGTTAAACATTCTAGCCCTGGTTTCTCAAGATACATCATGGTAAACGATTTCCAGTGTACTGCTAAAATGCAATTATATTACTTCACTTGTACATAATGATACGATGCCACACAACTGCTTGGTTAAGTACAGAAAAATCGCGATAGTTAATATCTTGCTTGGCTCAGCTATCTTTTACCGGCCAGTGACATCTGGTGGCCGCCGATTTTCATAAATAGCCCATTGTCGCAACAGCGATATGGCGAAACGCCTGCTTCTCTCGCACCACCGGCGGGCTGATGCCCGCATTGTGTAGCAAAGTAGTATGTACATCGTATATATGTATGTATTTGCTCTACATAGTAAACCTTTGAAAAAAAAAGTGGGAGCTGAATGGGATGTGCAGAAATGGAAGAGTGAGATAGACAGAGAGGTGAAGTGTGTGGGACTGAATATATGGAAGAATGGTATAGAACGGGAGTACTATGGAATGGTATAAAGAAAAAGAAGCCCCAATGTATTAGAGGTGGTATGATGGTAGCCTGGGTGGTGATCTTCTCTTCTGAGCTAGGGCACAGTGTATGGATGTGAATGAGAGAAATTATAGATGATCTTAGTCCCGCAACAAAGTGTGCCAGATGTGTGACATGAGAGAGGATGAGTCAGTGGAGCATGCGGTACTTGAGTGTGACAAGTACGAAAGAGACAGGATGAAGATGACGTAAGTGATTTTGACTGAATCAGGGCATAGTTGGGATGAAAGAGTCAAGACAGGAAGGGAATGGATGGTGTAACTTATTAAAGCTGTGAAGGAGTTTCTGGAGAAAATGTGGCGTGCTAGATGTAGAGAAAATTAGTGTGCAAGATACTGTTATGCTGGCCCCCCCCCCCCCCCCCCCCCCCCCGTCCACACACACCAACACAGCTTCCAAGGCGACGACAGGTACACTCTTACCAAGTACCAACAGCGTCACCCTCAGGACAGCATACAGGACGGGTCGGTAGCACACACACAGGGACACTTCTCGGCAAAGATTCGTGGCTAGCAAGGCCAGCGAGGTACAGACCCACAGACCCCAGACTTACTCAGAGAGGCAGGAATACAGTTAAAGGCAAGGCACTACTTCCTTACTTTACTGGCACACAAAAGTTAATACAGGATGGCACACAGTACTTATACCACAACACAAACAGGGCAGGAACGCGTCCTCAGGGAGAGCGGGGCAGGCAGGCGTCCTCTCACACTCCTAACTGGGCTGCAACTTCTTCCTCTCTCTTCTCTCCCCTCACTGCCCCTCGCCGGGTCGGCGTCAGAAACTATTTGCTGACAACAGCCCCCCTTTCCCTTGTGTCGCCCCTCTAGCCGCGTCCTAGTCGCGTCCCTTCTACTGGCCAATCAGGCACAAGATATCCACCTGGCCGCAAACTCCGGCCCTCACTACCACTTCTGCACCAATGTCATCATTGCCAATCTAATAGCATTGCCAACGCTATCTTTACACTAGGCGCCGGCGCAACAATACTGTTGTTTCTTTTTTCTGTTTGTGTTTGTTTTTTTTGTCTTATACAGAAGTTTCCGATATAAAGGTCTGGCTCTGGAGCAAGGATTCTCCAAGGACACAAAGCCGTGAATTATACCTTGGAGGAAAGATCATGGCGCCACAGTGGCCACTGATGGAGGCTAAAGATAGAGAATGGAGTCCATTTTCTCTGTTTCACAAGGGATGACTATATTGTTTTCATGAATTTTTCGCCCTCCTTTTCTTATATATTTAGTCATAGGTACATTGATACATATACATATAGATTAATATATTTTATTGTGTAATATCGGTTACATAAAGTCAATAGCCATAATGACTAAATTAAATCTAAAACTAAACAGAATTTTAATGCCTCCTAAGCATTGAATTTCATACTTGCAATGTTGTGACAAGAATAATCATTGTATTCACATAACAAAATGATTGATAGAGCACACACACACACACACACACACACACACACTATATATATATATATATATATATATATATATATATATATATATATATATATATATATATACACCTGTATTTGAGACGTGGGACTGCATTATTAAGCTATGGTAACAACAAGGTCTTTCCAGTCAGCTTGTGTTGGAGCCACTGCATTCGTCTGCAAATTAAATGTGTGTCAGTGCCAATAAAATTTAACACAACAATAAAACCAGTCTCTATGTCCACAACCTTTAGAGCAATCTGGATAAGGTTAGGCTAGATTTGTAAATGTTTTAACGATATTTACCCAACGTTTCCTCAGTGAGGCAGATACTCCGATGTATAGAATGGCTTTTTATTTAAATGTGTGTCATATTTATTAACTTATCATTATCTATCACTACATACCTTCTAGTGTTTCTAGGGAACAGATGAAGGCGCATCCGTGGACAAGTTGCTAAATTTTCACCAAAAAAGCAGCAATAACTGTTCCTTGTTGTTGTTGTGCGTGGGGACATTTTGAATGTGATGGTGCCTGCCGGTGGAGCGTTGCCGTTGTGTGTGGCGTCAACAGCTGGCCGGACCCAGGGGTCCCCCTCCCATTCACTACTCTCCACTGCTGCTGCCCTCTAGTGCCCACTGACGGCTTGAACATTTTCCTCAATTTCGCCAATTCGATCACTTCATCCTTGATTAAAATATCCTTGCTCTGGAGCGATCCTGAGCAACCTGTAGCATCATGATCAAGATCAAAGTCAAGGTAATGAATTTAGAGTAATAAAAGCAACACTCAGGTATAAGATTAGGTTGGAAAGAATGGATGATGAAAGAATAGCAAGAAAGGTATATCTGTGTAATGAGAGTGGAAGCAAATGGAGGAAGAGATGTATGAGGATGACAGAGAGGAATGGATTGCAAGTAGTGTGGGGGATGAGGATGGCTGGGAGGAACCAAGATGAACGTGAATGGATCCTGACAAAAGGAGGTAGAGTGGGAGCTGAATGGGATGTGAGGAAATGGAAGAATGAGATAGACAGAGAGGTGAAGTGTATGGGAATGAATATATGGAAGAATGGCATGGAACAAAAGAGCACTATGGAATGGTACAAAGAGAAAGAGGCCCCAATGTATGAGAGGTGGTACGATGGCAGCCTGGGTGGTGACCTTCTCTTTCGAGCTAGGGCACAGTGTATGGATGTGAATGAGAGAAATTATAGATGGTCTGAGTCCCGCAGCAAAGTGTGCCAGATGTGTGACATGGGAGAGGATGAGTCGGTGGAGCATGTGGTACTTGAGTGTGAGAAGTATGAAAGAGACAGGATGGAGATGATGCAAGTGATTCTGACTGAGTTAGGGCATAGTTGGGATGAGAGAGTGGAGAAGACAAGAAGGGAATGGATGGTGTTGCTGCTGGGACTGTGTAGAGAGACGAATGAAAGGATGATTGAAGCTGTGAAGGAGTTTCTGGAGAAAATGTGGCGTGTCAGATGTAGAGAAAATTAATGTGCAAGATACTGTTTTTTTTTTCTGTCTGTCTGTTTGTTTTGTTTTTCTACAGGAGTTGCCGATATAAAGGCCTGGCCCTGGAGCGATCCCGAGCCACCTGTAACATCAAGATCAAGATCAAGATAGAAAATCTGAATCAAACGCTGGCGAATAAACGCGTGACGTGGTCTGCTAGAAACCAAGAGTCTGCGTTTGATTGTGTTGGTGAATGGAAAGATGTGTGAAAGTGTGGTCCGGATATGGATAGACGAGAATAGAGTGATTGATGTTGTGTCTGATCATAACATACTTGTTGTGGAATGCATGATAGGTAGAAAAAGTGAGGTGAAAGTAAAGGAAAAAAAGAGGAAGTGGAGATTGAGGGATGCAAACTGGGAAAATTTTCAGCTATGTTTGAGTGGAAAAATGTGGAATGTTGAAAGTGTACAGAATGTGGATGAGCTGAATGAAAAGTTGATTGAAAATGTCAGGAGTGCAGGTGTGAGTGAAATAGGGTATGTTAGGATGAGTGGGGGAAAAAAAAAACCCTTGGTGGAATGAGGATAGTAAGGAAGCAAGAAGACTCAGGAAGAACTTAAATAGGGAGTGTAGACGGCTGAAAAAAAAAAAAGAGACAAGAAAGTGGGGAAGAGGAAGTGGAGTACCAGAGTGCATGGGCAGCGTATGTGAGGCAGCAGCGGCTGACGAACAGAAAGATCAGAGATGCGAAAGTGAAGTGTGAGAAGAGTACAATCCAATCTCTGAAAGAGAAGGGTTTACAAGGTGGGCGTGAATGGTACAGATTCATGAGGGGGAAGAACAACTGAGAGTGAAGGTGTGAAAAATTTGAAAGTGAATGATAGATGTGTAAGTGATGAGGAAGAAATGAAAGAGCTGTAAAAATATTCTGGGAGGATATAGGAGGTGTGGATGAGGTATTTGATGCAAGAAGTGAATGTTTAACGTTAGATAGAAAGGATGCAGCAGCCCTGAATGAATGGATTAGTATAGATGAGGTGAAGAAGTGTGTGAAAAGACAGAAGAATGGAAAAGCAGCAGGACCAGATGAGATACCATATGAAATGTACACGAGAGACTGTGATTGAGAGAATGACTGATGTGTTTAACCGAGTGTGGAGGGAAGAAAAAGTGCCGAAGAAGTGGAATGAATGTACAGTGACTCCGTTGCATAAAGGAGGGTGTTAGGGACGTGATAGGTAGAAATTCATTGTATTTAAATATGCAAATACAATATGATGCAACATCTATATAAGATGGTGCAATACTTCAGAAATGCTGACACAGCTTTGTCCTCCAAGGAGTTGCATGTGTTTATATAGTATAACTAGGCATTTCAATTGTTATTGTATCTATAGGATGTTACATTTACTAAAATATAATAATATAAACTCTCCAAGTAGGATGTAGTTTATATGAGATAAAATAATGTACTTGAACACAAAGGCATCAGACACACACACCCAGCCCAGCCTTCCACAGCGGCGTAACCAGTCTCCGCTGCTGTCAGGTGGCGGCTGCCACACAGCGCCAGGCGCCAGCCGGTCTTACGGAAGCATAAATGAATTGATGACACTCTGCTCCATGATGCCAGCATTGAGGAGGCTTTCTGGCACACCTTTGACTTCCTTGAGCTGTGTGCCAGAAAGGGCATCACTCTAAAGCCGGAGAAGTTTAAGTTCTGCCATCGCGAGGCAGAGTTCGTTGGCTTCCACCTCGACTGGGACACCTACAGGCCTGCAGATGAGCGTTTAACTGCAATCAGGAAGTTCTCCATGCCTGAACATCCCTCCATCACCGACGTGAGATCTTGGCATGGATTCGTAAACCAGCTGACGCCCTTCCTGTGCGTGTCCTTCGTGTGGTCCTGCGTTCCCAGAGCCCTCCCGCCCTCCAGCTTGAAACATGTCAACTTGTAAACACACCTTGCTGCTGGTGTTGGATTAGGGACAGTCTCCTGAATCTTAAGTGGCAAGATTTGTCTCACTTTGATATTCGTCAAAATAGAGACTGATACACTCTAAACGAGTACTTTTCTAACTGAAGAGTGCATACTGATTATGCTAAACGGGTGAACAACACAATATTAGTTTAATCTTATTCATAATAGTAAGAACAATGTGAAATGGAGTTGCCAGATGTTAAACATTCTGGCCCTGGTTTCTCAAGATACATCACGGTAAACAATTTCCAGTGTACTGCTAAAATGCTATTATATTACTTCACTTGTACATAATGATACGATGCCAGACAACTGCTTGGTTAAGTACAGAAAAATCGCGATAGTTAATATCTTGCTTGGCTCAGCTATCTCTTACCGGCTAGTGACATCTGGTGGCCGCCGATTTTCATAAATAGCCCATTACTGGCGAATCCCGCGTGCTACTCTTCTGCACTAGATCCATGAAGTAGGGCTGGGCGGGACCGATCACTGGACCCGAATCTCACGGATCCGCCAAGGCGCCAAGGTTTTGTATTGATATGTTTTATTGAATTGGAAGTAATACTTCCATTGTACTTAAACGTGTCTTTGCACGTCAAGCAATGTCATGTCAATGTCATGTCTTGTTAGGGACATGATAGGTAGAAATTCATTGTATTTATACATGTAGATATTATCTGATGCAACATCTCTATAAGATGGTGCAATACTTCAGAAATGCTGACACAGCTTTGTCCTCTACAAGGAGTTGCATGTGTTTATATATATAACTTGGCATTTCAATTGTTACTGTATCTATAGGATGTTACATTTACTAAAATATAATAATATAAACTCTCTAAGTAGGATGTAGTTTATAAGACATCACTATATGAGATAAAATAATGTACTTGAACACTGAGGCATCACACACACACACCCATCCCTGCATCACATGACCACGCCTCGGAGTCAGCATTTTCCTGCGGCGTGAGGCGCGGCGGGCCGCACCAAGAGAGAAGAAATCGAGCTACGGTGTGAGGCGGGTTGGGTCACTTGGGTGGAGACCCAACCGGGCCGCCGCTGGCCGGTCTTCCCCCGGTTTTGCGTGATGTTTGGGGTGTGAGGACTTGTGTGTGTTGTGCCGTGAACGTGTGTTCTCGAGACTCTGAAGTGTTCTCTAAGTTATCTCGCAAGAGACAGACTTAACACTTATCCGAGAAAGACAGTGACATTACGTTCTAACCGTGTGTCTTGAAATCATTGTAAATATCATCCCTAATATATTAACTTTTTATGAGTTTCCTTCCAAACCTGAGTCTGAGAAGTATAATATATAAATTAACCAGTTGACCGCTCGCCACAAGTATCAGACTCACATGGACGACTTATGTTGGTGAAGCTACCTCTAGCCAACAGTCTTGTTAGCTCCATATATATAATTCCATACTGGAGCAGTCCTTCCAGCTTTGATGCCATGTTATTGCTTAAGAATTACTACACAGTGGTGTACACCTTGGACGCTTATGAAGCTACCGTTTCACTTACAAGATTTTTTTTTTTTGCAGAACTTAATAGAGGAAAGATTGAAGTAGGAATGGGAATTTTATTCGTCCGTATATTAATGAAATTGATATTGCATTAGCCCTGTGGAGCAGGTCCCTCTCTCCAGCAGCTCAGACTCTACTGAATCCTCTTTTTTCTTTCTTTTTTTTGGGGGGCCATCACCCAATCATGGGTATTAGGCCATTTTATATTTTAATTTGGTGTATTAGTTTTGATTTACAGTGAAAAATTTTCTTTTTATTGAACTGTGTTTTTCTTATTTATTCTTATTTTTATTTTATTTGTTGTTTTATATGTATAATAACATGAAACAACAACAACAGTCACACCTACACACGCTTCATTCACACAGGGTACCTATTCCTACTGCAAAGCTATTGTCCTCTGTCAAGGCAGGGGATAGGGCGGGGCAACACACAAACATCACAGGGTGACTACGTAGTATTACTACGTAATGGTTTTATTTATAAAAGAAAGAAAAAAGTAAATAAAGAAATAAAATAAAATAAAAGATAGAAAACATTTACATCAAATCACGCTGGATGGAAATCATACACACTTTCATACTTTTATTTTCGCATGTTCAAGTGAAAAATGTACATAGTGCATCATACATAATATATACGGATAAATCACAACTCTCTGATTAAGTTTGTCTCAGTCAGGTAAATCATCAGTCTATCGACCACATCCGGGTGTTCGTTACGTGTTGCAGTTAGCGAGAGGCGGCTCCGGCAGTACGCCGCCAAGGGCCGCCTCTCTTCACGATAATGCACACAGTGAAGCAGGATGTGCTCGACAGAGAGATTGACATTACATTTAGAACATTGTGGTGGGAAAGTGTTTGCTATGTAGGGGAGGATGTGGGTGGGGAGTGTGCAGCCCATCCTGAGACGTGCGAGGACTACCTTCTTCCGCCTTGTGGAGCGATTGGAGGAAGCCCAATCGCCTAGGATGGGTTTGATGGTATACGTAGTAGGTGGAGGCTGTCCCAGTGACTCTGCCACAGAAGTTTCGCTGATGATTTAACAACTGAGAGACATGACTACAAATCCCGAGGTTCCACGCTCCCTCGAGCTCTGTGGCAGACCGAGCTAGCATGTCAGCATGTTTATTTCCGCCTATATTGGAATGCCCAGGCATCCAAAACAGTGAGAAGGATTTATGACTTGAATTTGATTTATTAATGATGTTGCCCTGGATTTAATTTGTATCCGTACGGCCGGACTCTATTGCCTGAAGGGCTGACATAGAGTCCGAAAAGATAATAATTGAATGATGTGATGAAGTTCAGTGGAAAAGACCGATGTATGAGTCAGCAGTCGGAACCTGAGGGCACATTCACACGACCATACGCTTGCACCCACGCATTCATCTGTAATGGAGCCGTCGGTATATAATATGAAGGGATGGAGGGAGGCCAGCGATGAGGGCCCGGAAGCGTTAGGGGAGCTCAGCCTCGGCAACAACAGCCTTCTTCCCCCTTATCCATGATGTGATGATGGATAGAGATCCTTCTTCCATGGGGCAAGGGTGGGCAGCACGAGGCGGTCCGCATCGTTCAGTCTCACGCCCGTTTGTCGGCATAGAGCGTTAAGTCTGACAGACGGTGGACCGCATTGTGGAGGTGGTGGTGCTGCCAGATGATCTTGCTTGCTGTGTTGCCAAGGGGAGCTTTCCGGGCGGTTTTTATCCCATATGAGAGCAGTAGGGCATCGCGACGGTGTTTTAGTGGTGGTATATTGGCGTTTACCTCCATCCTCGCCACGAGTGCAGCGAAGGGCCCCAAGACACATTCTCATTCATTCATTCTGCAAAACATTCAACCTCCTCAATGTTGGTTCCGACCCAGACCCATACACCGGTGAGCCATAATCTAAATGAGAACGGATTAAGGACTTGTGCACCATTAATAAAGATTTTCTGTCTGCTCCCCATGAAGTACCACAGAGTTATTTAAGGACATTGATTTTTTTGACGGCAACGGAGAAGTAATTCATTAAAAATGGGTTTCCAAATTGAGTATGCTGTACAAATGCAGACCCAGGAATTTGACTGAATTTTGAAATGGTATCGGCTGGCCTTGAAAAGTTAATTGCCAATCAGGTACATTACGTCTAGTAAAAACAATGCCGATACACTTAGCAACCGAAAACTTATATCCCCACAAAGAGGCCCAATGCTGAACGGAATCAAGAGCGTCTTGAATCCGCCCCGCCGAGAACTGAGCGTGAGGAGAGGAATGCCAAAACGCACAGTCGTCAGCGTACAGTGAATATTTAAGATTCCTGGGGACGGGAGTTGTGGATAGAATATCATTAATCATAATACAAAATAATATAGGACTAAGAACACTACCCTGCGGCACCCCGTTCTCCTGGACGAAAACGTCCGAGATTACGTTACCAGGAAGCTTGACAGAGAATGTTCTGTCCTGCATAAAATTATAAACAAAAATTGGCAAGTTACCTTTGAAGCCATGAGCGTAGAGTTTCATGAAGATTCCGTGTCGCCATATCATGTCGAAGGCTTTGTGGATGTCTAGGAACACCCCTATCATGAATTCTTTTTTTGGCAAATGCCTCTGAAATGCAATGCTCCAGGTGTGTTAGGTGATCCATCGTGCTTCGGTACTTCTGAAACCCCGACTGTTCATCACCTAACAAACCCTTCGCTTCTTAAACAAAAAGCAGCCTTCGCTTTACCATATACGTTCCATGACCTTACATAGACAGCTCGTGAGCTCAATAGGGCGAAACGCACTGGGGTCCGTAAGGCGTCCAGTCTTTAGGGGGACTGGGATGGTATGAGCAAAGCCCCAAGACTTAGGAAATGTGTGGTTGGTCCATATTTTGTTGTAGAGCAATAAAAATTTAGTGATGGAATAGTGGCCGAGATGTTGTAGCATATTATATGAAATATTATCTGGACCGGGACTGGACCCTTTACAGTATTTCGGGGCAGTTAATCTTCATGCCAGTGTAGTCAGTTATATGCTATTCTTTGCTCTGACGTCACAGCAAGTCAGCCAATCACGTCTAGTAGAAAGTAGGAGAAACTTGGCAGCATTAAAACCTTGCCATGCGTCATCAGTAAGAGTATATGATAATTTTCCACATTGTATTCTTCATTGTTAATATCGTTGATAACTATAGTATTTCTTCAAAGAATCTTTATTCTTAAACTTTAACTCCCGAGTAGTCGTTTGGCGGATTCGGATCCGATTACTTGCTATAAGTAATTGGATCCATCTCGCCTTGGCGGATCCGTAAGATTCGGGTCCAGTAATCGGGTCCCGCCCAGCCTTAGCTTTAACTGCCAGTCTGCTCGAGACTATAATAAAGGACGCACGCACACATCGTCTCTCTCTCTCTCTCTCTCTCTCTCTCTCTCTCTCTCTCTCTCTCTCTTCTCTCTCTCTCTCTCTCTCTCTCTCTCTCTCTCTCAAACCCTCCTACAAACAAACAAAAACAAAAAAAAAAAAAAAAAACGAATTGGGGCGTAACAACTCAAATATTGATCAGTTGAAGCGAATCAACTACCAATGAAATCGATTCTCCACAACTTCTGGGGCGAAACGACTTGGGGTGTATCGTTACTGGGGCGAATCGACTGTAAACTAGTTTGTGTGCCCCAACTGCTCAATATATAAATCGTTACGCCCTAACGAACTTTTTTGTTCGCCTTAAGTCCATTCGCCCTAGAAGTTGGGGTCATTATATTATATCGGTATTTATTAAATTTTTCATGTAACATACATTAATAAACTACGAGTATGTACATATCTGCAATGGATATCTGAACTCCTCTCAAACCTTTGATAATAACTCTACCTTGCATGATTCCTTTCTCTCCTCCTCCCTCTGACTATTTCATACCTTTAAAAAATTAAAATTCTCCGCAGTGATATTTTACATGCCCCAGCCGGCCTAAATCCTCGGAAGGCTTATGGACTTGTTATGGTTCTTCCTATTGTTTCCAAAAACTGTGCTTCCATGCTTGCATCTTGCATGGCCAAACTCTTTTAAACCTGTTTATCGATTCCTACTATTCCTTCCTGCTGGAAATTTGCCTACATTCAGCCTGTCCCAAATAAGGGTGACAATTATTCTAATCTCTTAAAGTACCACCCTATATCTCTAATCTCCTGCTTGTCTAAAGTTTTTAAATCTATCCTCAATAGGAAGATTCCTAAACATCTGTCTCTTCACAATCTATCCGGTCGCCCGTATGACTTCTGTCAAGGTCTCTATTGGTGATATTCTGGCTTTCCTCTCTGAGTCTTAGCCATCCTCTTTTAGAGATTTGGGTGAAACTTTTGGTGTTGCCTGAGATATTATATCAAAAGCTTTTGATAGAATCTGGCACAAAGCTTTGAAACTACCCTTGTAGAGTTTCTGTCCTTCCCTCTAACGTTTCCTCAAGTTTCCTCTCTGACCTTTCCATTGTTGCTGTTGTAGATGGCCACTGTTCTAAATCTAATATAAGTACCGTTCTTCAAGGTTCTTTCCACACTCTTTCTACTTTTTATTAATGATCTAAACCAAACTTCTTGGTACACTGATGATACCACCCTACACTTTTCCACGTCTCTCCAGAGACGACCAACCCTTTAGGAAGTTAACAGTTCGCGCAGGCACGCCACAGAACGTCAACTTGATAGAGGAATAAAGAGTCCAGCAAAATTTCAGGAAATCTTTAATGGGAAGGGGACATTAATCCAGTTTGCCGGTAATCCAGTTGTTTACTTCTTCCTCTAGCAGGTCTAATGGGCCAGCTGCCTCCAGAACAACTTGATGAAACTCCTTGATATCAAAGTCCAATCCTAGTATGTCCAGAGCCTTTCCTTTCAGCTCTTCAATCTTTAGATCACCGATCTTGTAAGCCAGAGCCTGTCCGGGCCACGTGATGTACCGGTCAATCTCGTTCTGAAATACATTATATCAGATGATAAATCTTTAAAGCTACTTCGACACTAACGATGACCAATCATGAGGTTTCGTGCCCAGACAAACAAAGAAAAGTCTGAAAAGTTGGAGAGAGGAAAAGAGGGAGAGGGGGAAGGTAAATGTGTTTGGCTTTCGCTTGATTTGGATTTGTATGTTGTGAAGAAAAGTATCAACAGGGGCATTGAATGTTGGGATGGAATGTTAGCTATATGAAGTTTGGGAGAGAAGAGTTATGGTGAGGATTGTAATAAATAATGTTAGTTGGTGACACCATCACTGGAATGTGACGTGTTCAAGATGTGTGTGTAGAGTATGATTTCCAGGGACGTTAGTAACCACAGTGGGTAGTGGTTTTCTGTGAAGAAAAGTAAATATGTCTTAATTGTAAATGGTGAAGGGTGATGGTAAAATAAAATGTTGCAAGGGAAGCGCGCTGACCGGGGATAGAGAAAAGGGATTATGATAATAAAAAGGGATTTGTGTGCGGGTGTGGTTTTCCCTTAGATGGGTATTTAAAAGGTCAAGTTGTAGGTTATGACTCACAATCCATAAAGGTTAACCTGACTCATAAACATGCTCATAATTTATGAGGATGGCTATGAGTTATGAGAAAGGTATGAATGATTGAGAGTACTTGCATTAGAAAATTGGAGAAAATAAGGTCGAGAGGAAAAGAAAGACAGTGCGGCGAGGACGCAGGAGAAGGGGAGGCATATAGTTAGCAAAATCAGAAGAGCAGTTAGCATGAAAATGGCGATAGAATAGTGCAAGAGATGCAACATTCCGGCAGTGAGAGGAGTTGATAAGACGAAAAGCTTTTGATTCCACCCTATCTAATAAAATTGTTTTAGTGGAACCCTTGCTCCCTCCATACTAAAAGTACCCCCATACATGGGTACTCAAGGCTGTTGTACAGAGATTGCAGTTGGAGAAAATGAGAAAAACTGGCGGAGACGCCTCCGAAGCCCTGACCTCATAAAAGCCTATTTTGAAATGTGAAGTTTCCAGTTTAGATAGGAGGAGGCAGTAGACACCTGCCGAAACGATAATTACTCCCAGTGAGGTCTAAAGCACTGGAACAAGGGGTGCTGTGAACTTATCATCAAAACCAGTTGTGACCTCACTGAACGTTTCCCTTTGTGTCTTATAACACAAGGGGGTAGTCACAGCCTGCCCTCTAAAGACAACCTCTCCCTCCACACAAAACTACATGCACCGAATTACACACACATCCTTCACTCAAAATTATTTCTAAATATGGCGACTCCTACACCAGCCTCGGAGTCCCTCTCTGGGGAGGAGACCATAAATGTCCCCAGGTCGGACTGCTCTTCCAGTATCGACCCGAAGTGTCTTGACACCCCCCTCACATTTTTCTCCATCAACTTCTGCAACATTCGCGGTCTTCGATCTAATTTTCAATCTGTAGAACACCACCTCTCCTCCACTAAACCTCATCTTCTTTTTCTCACTGAAACACAGGTGTCTGAGGCAATTGACCGTAACCCCTTTTCTGTTCCCTCCTACTTTCTCTATCCTCATTTTCGTTCCAAAGCTGGATGTTGCGTCTATGTCCGCAACGACATAACTTGCTCTCGTGCTCACGCTCTTGAATCTTCTGAGTTTTCTACCATCTGGCTTCGACTTCAAAGTCACTCTCTAACTAAATTTTTCTGTGCTGTACATCTCTCACCTAACTCCTCTGACTATAGAAAATTCTTTGACTACCTAACTTCCAAAGTGGAGCACATTTTGACTCTCTTTCCTTTTGCGGAGATCTCCATTCTCGGAGACTTCAATGTTCACCACCAGCTTTGGCTTTCCTCTCCTTTCACTGACCATCCTGGTGAACTTGCCTATAACTTTGCTATCCTACATGACCTAGAGCAAGTCGTGCAACACCCTACTCGTATTCTTGATCGTCTCTCTCTCTCGCGCGCTGTTTGTTTACATCCTACTCGAGAGCTCCACCGTTATATCAAGATATTCAGTGGTTCGTGAGCTTCCACCGGTCCACAACTAAAACAGCAAGTTACTAAGCATACACTTGACGATCTAGGGCAAAAATAGTTCAGAACTTAGACAAAATAGCCAGGTGAAATTACAAGCCTGTGGGTAAAGCCTTCCCTCGAACGGCAACTCAGTGTTCGCGCATGCGTACTGATACCCATCTGACGTCATAGTGCTTGAGTTGCCATACACCTTAATACTATCACCATGGATTCCTCGATGATGAAGGCGATGCTCGAGTCACAAGAGCGAGCATACAAGAACGCCATGGATGTGGTTGTGAGACAAATGAATGAACGCATAACTCAACTAGAGGGCAAAGTCTCGAGTCTTACAGCCAGTCTGGAATTTACCCAAAAGGAAGTTGATGATCTAAAGTCACTAACCAAGGAGCAAGAGGAAGAGAAGAAAGGTGCCAAGCTTAAAATAAACACATTAATCGAAGAGGTAAAAGAGAAAGATGATAAAATTAAAGAATTGGAAGAATGGATTAATTATCAAGACGATTACAGCCGAAGGAAGAACGTGAGAATCAGCGGTGTGCCGGAGCCTGACAGCAACGAGACATGGGAACAGACAGCGGCTTCGGTTACCTCGATGCTTCAAGACAAGATGCAGCTGCCTGGACTCGTGTTAGAACGAGCTCATAGGGTTGGGCTGCGTCGGGATGCCAAACCTCGCACTATTGTGGCACGATTCTCTAGCTACTGTGACAGAGAGTCTGTTATGAGAAATGCGAGAAAACTCAAGGGCACGAATATTTTCGTCAACGATGACCTGTGTCCAGCCTCACAAGTCGTTAAGAACGCACAGATGCCGCTCCTTAAACAAGCAAGACAGCAAGGGAAAATTGCGTTCTTCCGACATACCAAACTCATCATTAAGGAGAGGTACAACAATGATGACAATAATACTGGACGAAGAGGAGGACAGCGGTGGGCGAGTGCTGGTGCAGCTACTGCGGGCGCCACGGCCGCTACCATGAGTGACGCGGTGGACTCCAGCCCTCTCCTTGGTGGTAGTGGTGGTGTTGGTGCCCAAGGGGCGTCGGATGATGTCTTGTCTGGTGGGGTGGATGAGGCTCCTGCTCCCACCTTGACAGATAACTCCAACAGGCATACGTTCTCACTACCCGCTACCAGACCTAAAAAAAATCTACGCAGCAATGCCAAGAAATAGTGGCTACCTCATACAACAGTTTGTATACTGTAATAATACTTCCTAATTAATTCGTTATGGAAATAGGACAATATCTTCCCTTTCATGATATTAGTGATGTTGAACTTGTTAGTGTAATCAACAACGATAACCAGTATTATTCCTTAAACGTTCTTAATACATTAATTTTCAATAATGGTAATGATAATAATCAAGACATTCGTACCGTAGAGTACCTAAGTGAACCTGTAATTAATGATCCTATATGCGAATACATTTTTAGTGATGAGGCGCAAAATCAACTATTTCCTAACAATAGCTTAAAGTTATTAGCATACAATATTAGTAGTGTGCCTCAGCACCTAGATTCTCTATATGATCAATGTTTAAAGGGTTTTAGTGTTTCATTAGATGTTATTGGATTATGTGAAACTCGACTAAATGACAATATTTGTAATTTGTATCAATTAGATAGTTACTTACCACATTTCCATAATAAGTCTACACAGAGTGGTGGCTTAGCTATCTATCTCCACAGCAAATTTCAAGGTGTAGTAATTGATAATGTTTCTATGCAATTGCCTCACATTGAAATGCTATTCATCAAAATTTTCCAGCCAATTACATTTCTCGTGGGTATGATGTATAGACCTCCTAACTCTTCATTTAACCATTTTTTAGAGTCAAGGGAAGAAATTTTGCAAACAATATCAAACTTGAGGCTGAAATGTTATGTGATGGGTGATTTTAATATCAACTTGCTACATTCCAATGATAACTCAACCAACTATATTAACTTGTTTCAAACTTACAATTTTGCCCAAACCATTACATAACCAACAAGAGTGACTAGCAGATCTGCCACTCTAATAGACCATATTTGGACCAATGACATGCAACATTACATCAGAAGCGGAATATTATACAACTCAATTGGTGATCATTTTCCTGTGCTTAGCTCATTCTCTGCATTTCATCAATGTAATAACTCATTTATTAGAATAAGTAGAAGAATATATAACCGCAATAATATTGATGACTTCAAAGAAGACCTAAAAAACTTTGATTGGATATCAGAATTGGCTTATGTTGAAGGAACTGAAAATCTTTTCACATCATATATGGAAAAATTCAAATCTTTTTACAATAACAACTTTCCCTTAAAATCTTTCTCAATTAAAGAAAAACATTATGGAAAACCATATAATTATAACGCCTGGAATTATAAAATCTATCAAACATCGAAATAAGCTGCAAAAACTATATGCTAAATGGCCATTAACATATGAAACAACATTTAAAAAGTACAGAAATATGCTAACAACAGTAATTAGAAAGGCCAAAGAAGATTACTGCAAATCAAAACTAATTGATCAACAAGGCAACACGAAAAAGACTTGGGAAACTCTTCATTCTTTAATGGGGATATATAAATCTAAACTGCCAACCACCATGGATTTTGAGGACAGATCTTTCTCAAATAATAATGATGTCGCAGAAGAATTCAATAATTATTTCAGTAATATTGCTAGCAAACTAGCAGCAGCTATCAACCATCAAGACACTGTTCCAATTGACTCTTTCCTTCCTGAACCTGTGCCATATTTTTTTTTCTTAAGACCAACAACAAAACAAGAAGTAGGAAATATTATTAAAAATCTTAAAGTTACTTCACCAGGATATGATGATATTAGTATCAAGGTTATTAAAGAATGTAGCTCCGAAATTTCTCCTTTTCTTAGTTTCTTTATAAACAAATGTTTTAAGGAAGGATCGTTTCCAACTCATTTGCAAATTGCCAAAATAATCCCAATTTTTAAAAAAGGTGAGAAATGTAAGCACAGCAACTACAGACCTGTTTCTATTCTCCCAAGTTTCAGTAAAATTATTGAAAAAGCTTTCGCAATTAGATTAAATGATTATCTCACAAATTCTTCTTTACTTACAGAAAATCAATATGGATTCAGACCCAAATACTCCACAGATATAGCTATTCAGAATCTTTGCCAAAGCATATATGATGTACTTGATAACAAATGTAATCAAATTACAGTTTTTTGCGATTTCAGTAAGGCCTTTGATACGATTTCACACAGCATTCTATTACATAAACTAAACATTTATGAAATTCGAGGTAAAGCTAAGGACTTTTTGAAGAGCTATTTATGTCATAGAAAACAATTCACAGTCTATAACAACATATCCTCAACATATGAAAACATTAATTATGGTGTTCCCCAAGGATCCATCTTGGGACCGATCTTGTTTTTGATTTATATCGATGATATTGTTCGTTCAAGTAATAAGATTAGGTTTTTGCTGTACGCTGATGACACCACTGTATACATTCAGGGAAACCATATGGACGAAATAGTTGACACCATGAATAATGAATTAGCTAAAGTTTCAGACTGGATAGCGAGCAATAATCTTACATTGAATGTATCGAAAACATGTTACATGGTGTCAAGCATTTCAAACATAAATGAAGATCATGTTCATATAAAAATTGGGAATAATTTGTTAACTAGAGTCAAGCACATTAAATTTTGGGGTATAAATATTGATGACAGATTAACCTGGAAACCACACCTCAACCAACTATGTAATAAAATATCACAAATGACTGGTATCTTCTATAGAATTAGAAATAACTTAACAGTCGACTATCTGAAGTTATTATATATGTCCATAGTTTATCCACATTTACTTTACTGTTCAGCAATATGGGGGAAACATTTAGTACACTTATTGACGGAATATTTGTTGCGCAAAAAAAAAATTGTTAGAGTTATGTTTTCTTGTAAACGATATGATCATACTAATCCTTTGTTTTTTCAGTACAGTCTTTTGAGAGTTCCTGATATAATAGCTTTACAAACTTGTATATTTGTTTTCAAATCCATTCATGTATATCCCAATGACACAAATTTTGAATCACTATCCCACAATGTTAACACCAGAAGGCCCAATGATCTTAGACTTCCCCTGTGTAGAACTGTTCAAGCACAACGAAGTGTGAATGTGAGAGGAGTGAGGGAATGGAACAATCTTCCCCACGATACCAAAAACATTACTTTCATAAACTTATTTAGAAATGAAATTAAGTATTCGTTATTTCAAAGTTACCAACAGTAAAAATGTATCGATCATGTTAGCATTAAAATTCACCAATTGGAGTAGTATTTGCCTTAATCATATTTTTGTATATTTTGTGTACATGTATATATTGGTATGCGTATGTGTACATGTATATATGTGTGTATGTGTATGTATATGCATATGTGTATTTACATATTGAAATAAGGACTAGTTTTTGCTTTAATTATTATTTTTTTTTTTACATTTGGATGTAAAACAACAGCGCATTATAGTTTTCTACAATAGGTCTATATAAAAGCCTGGGCTTAATAGACCTTGCCTTAATATTATCAATTATTTATATATGATGTACTACATGTAATATAAATATAAAAAGGCATTCAATAAAAAAATATCTTGGAGATACGCTCAACATTCTTAACCTTTTCCTAACCTCTAATCCTTCTGCTTACGCTGTCACCCTTTCTTCTCCGTTGGGTATCTCCGATCACAATCTCATATCTGTATCTTGTCCTATCTCTCCAATTCCTCCACAGGATCCTCCAAAGCGGAGGTGCCTTTGGCATTTTGCCTCTGTTAGTTGGGCAGACCTGAGGAGGTATTATGCTGATTTTTCCTGGAATGATTACTGCTTCCGTGACAGAGACCCGTCTCTGTGTGCTGAGCGCATAACAGAGGTGATAGTGTCTGGCATGAAGGCGTACATTCTTCACTCTTTTTCTCGACCTAAACCTTCCAAACCCTGGTTTAACACAGCCTGCTCTCGTGCTATTCATGACAGAGAGGTGGCCCAGAAAAGGTACTTGAGCCTTCCATCACCTGAGTCTCACGCGCTTTATATTTCTGCCCGAAATCATGCCAAGTCTATTCTTCAACTTGCCAAAAACTCCTTCACTCACAGAAAGTGTCAAAATCTTTCCAGATATAACTCACCTCGAGACTTCTGGCATCTAGCCAAAAACATCTACAACAACTTTACCTCTTCATCTTTCTCTCCTTTAGCTCAACCGGATGGCACCAATGCCATCTCATCTATCTCTAAAGCTGAACTCTTCACTCAAACATTTGCTAATAACTCTACCTTGGACGATTCCGGGCTTGTTCTTCCTTCTCCTCCCCCCTCTGACTACTTAATGCTACCTATTAAAATCCTTCGTAATGATGTTTTCCATGCCCTCGCTGGCCTAAATCCTCGGAAGGCTTATGGACCTGATGAACTCCCTCCTATTGTTCTCCGAAACTGTGCCTCCGTGCTTGCACTTTGCCTAGTCAAACTCTTTCAACTCTGTCTATCTACATCTACCTTTCCTTCTTGCTGGAAGTTTGCCTACATACAGCCTGTTCCTAAAAAGGGTGACTGTTCTAATCCTTCAAACTACCGTCCTATTGCTTTAATCTCCTGCTTATGTAAAGTTTTTGAATCTATTTTCAACAAGAAGATTCTTAAACACCTATTACTTCACAATCTTCTATCTGACCGCCAGTATAGCTTACGTCAAGGCCGCTCTACCGGTGATCTTCTGGCTTTCCTTACTGAGTCTTGGTCATCCTCTTTTAGAGATTTTGGTGAAATTTTTGCTGTGGCCCTAGACATATCAAAAGCTTTTGATAGAGTCTGGCACAAAGCTTTAATTTCTAAACTACCCTCCTATGGCTTCTATCCTTCTCTCTGCAACTTCATCTCAAATTTCCTTTCTGAACGTTCTATTGCTGCTGTGGTAGACGGTCACTGTTCTTCCCCTAAATTTATCAACAGTGGTGTTCCTCAAGGCTCTGTCCTATCACCCACTCTCTTCCTATTATTCATCAATGATCTTCTAATCCAAACTTCTTGCCCTATCCACTCCTATGCTGATGATACCACCTTGCACTTTTCCACGTCTTTCCATAGACGACCAACCCTTCAGGAAGTACACAGCTCACGCAGGGAAGCCTCAGAACGCCTAACTTCTGATCTCTCTAAAATTTCTGATTGGGCAAAGCAAACCTAGTGGTGTTCAATGCCTCAAAATCTCAATTCCTCCACCTCTCAACTCGACACAACCTTCCAAATAACTATCCCCTCTTCTTCAATGACACTCAACTGTCCCCTTCTACACTAAACATTCTTGGTCTATCCTTTACTAGTAATCTAAACTGGAAACTTCACATCTCCTCTCTAGCTAAAACAGCTTCTATGAAGTTAGGTGTTCTGAGCCGTCTCCGCCAGTTTTACTCACCTCCCCAACTGCTAACTCTATACAGGGGACTCATCCGCCCATGTATGTAGTATGCTTCACATGTTTGGGGAGGCTCCACTCATACAGCTCTTTTGAACAGGGTGGAATCAAAAGCTTTTCGTCTTATCAACTCCTCTCCTCTGACTGACTGTCTTCAGCCCTTCTCATCACCGCAATGTTGCCTCTCTTGCTCTCTTTTACCGCTACTTCCATGCTAACTGCTCTTCTGATCTCGCTAACTGCGTACCTCCCCTGCTCCCGCGGCCTCGCTGCACAAGATTTGCTTCTTCCTCTCACCCCTATTCTGTCCACCTCTCTAATGCAAGAGTTAACCAGTATTCTCAGTCTTTCTTCCCTTTCTCTGGTAAACTCTGGAACTCTCTGCCTGCCTCTATATTTCCATCTGCCTATGACTTGAACCGTTTCAAGAGAGAGAGAGAGGTATCAAGACACTTATCCCATTCTATTGGAACATGAATCCTGACTTTCCAGTGACCGGCACTAAAGTGGGCTATTTTGTTTTATTTTTGTAGCCCTTGGTCGCCTCCCTTTCTACATAAAAAAAAAAATAATAATAATTCAGTGTAGAAGAAATGGGCAGTTGTGCATCACTGAAGAAAGGAGGGTTGTTGTCTTGAAAGTAGTTTGGAGTTGATAAGTGAAGGAATTGAGTTTTTGAGGCATTGAACACTTCTTAGTTTTTTGTTCCTTATCAGAAATAATATGGAGATCAGAAGTCAGGCGTTTTGTGGCGTCCCTGCGGGATCTGTTATCTACCTGAAGTGTTCGTCGTCTCTGGAAAGGCGTGGAAAAGTGTGGGGTGGTATCATCAGCGTAGGAATGGATAGGGCAAAAATGTTTGTAGTAGATCATAATAAGAAGAGGGTGGGTGAAAGGACGGAACCCTGAAAAAATCACCTTTGATAGATTTAGAAAAAGAACAATGACCATCTAACATAACAGCAATAGAATGATGGGAGGAGAAACTTTAAATAAAGTTTTAGAAGGAAGGTAAAAAATCGTAGAAAGATATTTATGAGATCAAAGCCAAAGGTCATGAGATTAAAGGTTTTGATATGTCTAAGGCAACAGCAAAAGTTTCACCAAAATCTCTAGATGACCAAGACTCAGCAAAGAAAGCCATAACGGTCACCAGTAGAGTGACCTTAATGGAAGCCAAACTGGCTGCCATATAGACGATTGTGAAGTAACAGACATTAAGAATCTTCTTATCGAAAATAGATAAAAAAAAAAAAAAACTAGACGAGCAAGATAATACAGACATAGAGTGGTAGTTCGAGGAATACAACGGTTAGTTTTTTTTAGGAACACACTGAGTGTAGGGAAACTTCCAGCAAGAAGAAAAGGTTAAAGTCGACAGATAGAGTTGGAAGAGTTTGGCTAAAGAAGTTGCAAGCACAGAGACACAGTTTTTGAGAACAACAGTAAGGATCTAATCAGGTAGGGCCTAGGAGACAATAGAACACATCACTGCGAAGAATTTTGATCAATGACACGAAAACATCAGAGGGAGGAGGAGAAGGGACAAGCCTACAATCATCCAAGGTAGAATTATTAGCAGAAATTTGAGAAAAGAGTTCAGCGTTAGAGAAATGTGATGGCAGCGGTACCATTAGAATGAAATAGAGGGAAAAATAGTGCAGTAAAGTTAATCAAGATTTATTGGGGTGGGGGTGGGGGGGGATGCAGATGCCAGAAGTCTGAAAGGGAGTTCGATTTTGACAGTTTTTACATTTTTTATTTATGAAATAATGTGTGGCAGGTTGAAGAATAGGCTTCGCATTAATCTCCGAAGACGTATGAAGTGCACGTGTTTGTGTGTGTGTGTGTGTGTGTGTGTGTGTGTGTGCTTGTGTGCTTGTGTGCTTGTGTGAATAATTAGTTGTATTATACAGGGTTCGAGCTGGCCTCAAAGTGTCCTATCTCCACATCTCCATATATCTGACATTTCTTTGAATTTATGTATGTTGGTTCCTGTAACAACCTTTTCCTTTAACTCATTCCAAATGTCCGTAAACACCGACTCTTCTTGATTTTCTCGTCTGGCTAGTTTTCATCTTCATCATCAAATTCTACTTGCCCAACTTTTTAATACCATTCTATCCTGTAGAGCTGGCAGTCACATTTCTTTTAACCTATCCTCATACGTTGATCTTTTAGTTCTGGTACCATTTTGGGGGCTACTCTTTGGATCCTTTCTAATTTACTTATATATATATATATATATATATATATATATATATATATATATATATATATATATATATATATATATATATATATATATATATATATATATTCATGTTTGTTGACCACACCACTGCTGCATATTCCAACCTCGAACGTATCATACTGGTTAGAATTTTTCTCATCATATCTATATCTTTATAGTGGAAAGCCACTCTAATTTTGGTTGATATTTTGTATGTTGATCCAAATAGTTCCATTGTTTTCCAAATATCTCACCCATTTTCTTTGATTATTATCTCACAGATTTTGTTGGCAACACTTGTTAGTGACAGGTTTTAGTGGATCAGTCTTCTTTCCTCCTTTGTAAATGGATACTATATTAGCCGTCTTCCACTCTTGAGGCATCCTCCCCTCTTCTATTGAGCTGGTGATCACTTCCCAAATTGGCTGTTTCAATTATTCCTTACATTAGTGTTCAGCCTGACACTTCATCCGGCCCCATTGCCTTCTTTATATCTAAACTTCCCAACAATCTGCTAACATCTTGCTTCTGCACCACGAATTCTTGGAATCCGTCATGCATCTTTGCCATGTTTGGCTCTGTGAACGCCTCCTCTCATTCATAATTCATTCAGCTGCATGGTATGTTTTTGTCTTTTTAATATCTTATCTATGGTGTCTTTACAATTCATCTTTCCATTAATATACTTATAGAAGAGGTTGGGTTTATTTTCACACTTCTTTACACACACATTACCACACAAGAGTTATTTCCTCCTCTCTTCTTATTCTGACATACTTATTTCTTTGCTTCCTTGTATTTCTCTCTGTTGTTGTAATTTCTCTGCTTCCTCAGTTTCCTTCAAGTTTTGTCCTTTGCCCTCTTTGCTTCTGCACATCTGACATTATACCATGTGTGTTTGCTACTTCTTACTTTGTATTTTGGTATGTACTTTTCCACACGTTCATTATACTTCCTTGGGAATGTTTCATATTTCTCTTGTATTGTTTTACCACTCATGATCTTTCTCCAACTTTACCACTCATGATCTCTCTCCAAATCTCTCCAATCCAACATACTTCCAAAATATTTCCTTAACTTTTCTAAGTCGGCCCTTGCATAATTTAATCTTCCATTTTCACAATCCCCCTCTTTTCTTAGCATTACCCATTTTTCCAATTCTAGTTGTATCAAGGCATGATCACTTCTTCCCACTGGGCTTAAGTAATTAATGATGGGACAAGGTTCTGTTTTTTTTCATTACTCTTATTATTATTATTTTTTTTTTTGTGAATACCAAATCTAGCAATGACGGTTCTTCCTCTCCTCTGAGCCATCTGAATTTCACGATCCATTGATGTACTGTGTTCTCCATAGTTAATTGCAACATGTCTTCACTCTACGATCCTGTGTTTTCATTTCCTTCCAGTTTACACCCATGCAATTAAAATTTCCCACTAGTAGTACATTTTATCCTTCCTTATCATATCATCCAGACAACTTCTTTCTGCATTACCTTATATCCTACCAACTTCCATGTAATTGTTTTTGGTAGCACATATGTTACTACAATTTCCCTCCTTTCTATTCCACTGCTTCGAATAATTGTTATATCTATGACTTTTGGCATTCCATCACCATATTGCACTCCCTTTACAAAAATGTCCTCTTGCACCAATATTATTACCTTTTTCCTCCTTTTTCCTTTCTATCCCTCCTCCAAATCTTATATCCTTCTTTCTGGAAATCTATGTAGATTTGTTCCTTTGATTTTGTCTTAGCTATGCAGAACACATCTGGTCTATGAATACTTAAATGATCCTTTATCTTTAGCGTACTGGATAGTAACCTATCCACATCAGTAAATGTTACTCTTAATTTGCTGTTCCACTCATCGCTTTTACCTCTTCCGGCTGTTGTTGTGGTTTCTCTACCTCTCCTTTCTCCCGAATAAACAACTTCAGTTTCATGTCTAATACCCTCCAGTAAAATTTCTTCTTGGTCTCTATCATCATTTTTTATTTCTTTTGTTCCCATAGTCTCTTGTCTATGATGTCTCTCTCTCTCTCTCTCTCTCTCTCTCTCTCTCTCTCTCTCTCTCTCTCTCTCTCTCTCTCTCTCTCTCTCTCTCTGTGTGTGTGCGTGTGTGTGTTCGTTTGTGTGTGTGTGTTATAATTAGTGAAAAAAAAGTTTTTTAAAGTGTAAAAAACATTTTGAGAAATCATGCGTTAAAGTTGAAAATCTAGTGTACCTTACCTATTACATTTACAGACTTGAAAGTCTTATGATGTATACTTTAACATATGAAGAAAAGTACACTTAGGTTTGCTCATCTATCTCCATTTCTTTTTCTACAGTGGCCTTTGGAATATGGGATTTCACAATTAAATTTTTTGCACAAGTGATACATCAGTTTTTTTATATATGTATATTTCACAGTAAAAATGGTGTTCCAGTATAAAAATTAAGCCAATATCTATTCTAAAACTTTTCATTCAAATGATTCTGTTAAAGCTGAAAGAAAAGATTTAATGAACTTGGGAAAAATGACGAAAAACATTAGCTAGGTCTTATAATTTTTTTTCCTTGACTTTAGCTAGAGAGAACATTAAATTTCAGGGGAAATCATAGAACAATAAGAAAAATTAGATAAATAAAAGTCATGTTAATTTAGATTATTTTGATGTCGGAAAAGTCCGTCACATCTTTATGACTTCACATATAACACATTTTGATTTTTTGAATTTTTACCATAATTGTACATATACCATTAGAGAGAGAGAGAGAGAGAGAGAGAGAGAGAGAGAGAGAGAGAGAGAGAGAGAGAGAGAGAGAGAGAGAGAGAGAGAGAGAGAGAGAGAAAAAAAATTATTAAACTAAATATTGAATTTCGATAAAAATATTTCCCTATAATTACTACTCACCTCCACCTCCACACGGGCCAGAGCCGTGTGTCGGAACATATACTCCACAGCTTCTTCACGCGTCCAGCCGAGAGCGTGCATCCCCGTATCCACTACTAACCGACAGGCACGGAAGATTTCATCAGAATAATGGCCGTATCTACAAGCATGCAATTATGTAATTAAACTTTGTAAAGGAAAAGTTTTCACAAAACACAAAAGCTGTAATTGTGTAATCAAACTTTGTAAATAAAAGAAATTTTCATACAACATAAAAACGGTATGCATGTGGTTTAACAGCTATGTTGATTTTGACCACTTTCGATCCCTCTACAATCAAAGCGACGCCAGACTGGCAGCTTCTCGGACAATCTAAAACTAGTTATTGTAATCTAAACTAGCTGCTTTCCTGTGGCCTTGAGCTTGTCGTGATTACTTTATCATTGCCACTCGCTTGCTCTCTCTCCTTCTTCAACCCCACTGCACCTCCTTACCATTTGTCTCTTTCCTTCTTTCCCTAGGTTTCTATACAAATGGTGTATTTCCGAAATGATTTCTGAAATCATTTTACATTTTGTTCCACATCACCGTTAAGATAGATTTTTTTTTTTTTTTTTTTTTTTTTTTTTTTTTACATCCTAAACTTGGCTTATGAGCGCGGCAGTGCAGTTCTGCCGATACCTCCACATTACTTCACTTGCCATCATTCCTGACGCATTCAGTCTCGCTATGGACCGTTCTGCTGCAAGCTCGCTATATACCCAGCTTCACAGCCAATAAAGAGCGTGAGGAAGTTTTATTTGGAAGAGGCACAGGTGGAAGATCAATTGTAAAAAAGCGCGCGCACAAAAGCAAGCAGATTAAATTATAGCGACTGAGTAGTAGTACGACAAATGAGTGTAACGATGGTAAGGAAAGCCTGGGTTGGGTCAGGGACGCTCTTCACTTTTACGCTTCGACAGAACGTCTTCCTAAGAGAGGCCATCACCCAATCATGGGTATTAGGCCATTTTTACTTCATTTTGGTGCATTTGTTTGTTTATTTACAAGCGCATTTTTCTTTTTAAATTTCTTTGTCTTATTGTTATTTTATATATATATATATATATATATATATATATATATATATATATATATATATATATATATATATATATATATATATATATATATATATATATATTTTTTTTTTTATATATAATAACATCATCATCATCAACAACAACAACAACAGTCACACCTACACACACGCCTCATTCACACCTATTCCTACTGCAAAGCTGCTTTGTCAAGCAAGGCAGGGGATGGGGCGGGGCAACACACAAACACAAAGGGTGACTGACTACGTAGTATTACTACGTATTGCTATTATTTAAAAAAGAAAAAAATAATAAAGAATGAAATAATGTAAAAAATGGAAAACATTTACATCAAATCACGCTGCATGGAAATCATACACACTTTCATACCTTTATTTACATATGTTCACGTGGGAAATGTACATAGTGAATCATACATAATAATATATACTCATGAATCACAACTCTCTGATTAAGTTTGTCTCAGTCAGGTAAATCATCAGTCTATCGACCACAACCGGGTGTTCGTCACCAAGAAGGGTGGTCTGCGTTAGTGAGAGGCCGCGACTCCGGCAATACGCCGCCAAGGGCCGCCTTTCCTAACGGTAACGCACAGTGAAGCAGGATGTGCTCGACAAAGTGGGTGACATTACATATAGAAAATTGTGGTGGGAAAGCGTTTGCTATGTAAGGGAGCATGTGGGTGGGGAGGGTGCAGCCCATCCTGAGGCGTGCGAGGAATACCTCTTCCAGCCTTGTGGGGCGATTGGGGGAAGCCCACTCGCCTAGGATGGTTTTGATGGTGTGTAGGTGGAGGTTGTGCCAGTTACTATGCCACAGGCAATTCGCTGATGATTTAACAACTGAGAGACATGACTGCAGATCCCGACAGAGGTTTCACGCTCCGTCGAGCTCTGTGGCAGACCGAGCTAGCATGTCAGCCTGTTCATTCCCGCGTATATTGGAATGTCCAGGCACCCAAATTTACGACTTGAATTTAATTTATTAATGATGTTGCCCTAAATTTCATTTGTATCCGTACGGCCGGACTCTATTGCCTGAAGGGCTGACATAGAGTCCCAAAAAATTATAATTGAATATACATATATATAGTATATAAAAAATTATAATTGAATGATGAGATGAATTTAAAGCATAATATATGGCTTTATCAATAGCAGCGGAAAAGACGGCAGTCGGAACCTGAGGGCACATTCACACGAACATACGCTTGCACCCACGCATTCATCTTTATTGGAGCCGTCAGTATATATATATATGTAGGAATGGAGGGAGGCCAGCAATGAGGGCCCGGAAGAGTTGGTGGAGCTCAGCCTCGGCAACAACAGCTTTCTTCCCCCTTATCCATGATGTGATGGAGATCCTTCTTCCATGGGGAAGGGTGGACACCACGAGGCGGTCCGCATCGTCCAGTATCACGTCCGTTTGTCGGCATAGAGCGTTAAGTCTGACAAAGCCTGTACAGTGGACTACAGTGTGGAGGTGGTGGTGCTGCCAGATGATCTTCCTTGCTGTGATGCCGAGGGGAGATTTCCGGGAAGTTTTTATCCCATAAGATAGCAGTAGAGCATCGCGACGGTGTTTTAGTGGTGGTATATTGGCCTCAACCTCCATACTCGCCTCATGAGTGCAGCGCAGGGCCCCAAGACACATTCGCACACATTCATTCTGCGAAACATCCAACCTCCTCAATGTTGGTTCCGACCCAGACCCATACACCGGTGACAACGAATCAATAAAAAAATTTCTGTCTGCTCCCCATGAAGTACCACGGAGGTATTTGAGGACATTGATTTTATTTTACAGCAACGGATAAGTAATTCATTAATGTGGGTCTTCTAATTGAGTCTGCTGTCAAAATGCATACCAACGAATTTGACTGAATTTTGAAATGGTATCGGCTAGCCTTGAAGAATTAATTGCAAATCAGGTACGTTACGTCTAGTAAAAACAACGCCGATACACATAGCAACGGAAAACTTAAATCCCCACAAAGAGGCCCAATGCTGAATGGAATTAAGAGCGTCTTGAATCCGCCCAGCCGAGAACTGAGCGTTAGGCGAGGAGTGCCATAACGCACTGTCGTCAGCGCACAGTGAGCATTTAAGATTCCTGGGGACGGGAGTTGTGGACAGAATACCATTAATCATAATACAAAAAGATATAGGACTAAGAACACTACCCTGCGACACCCCGTCCTCCTGGACGAAAACGTCCGAGATTACGTTACCAGAAGCTTGACAGAGAATGTTATGTCCTGTAGGAAATTATAAACAAAAATACGCAAGTTACCTCTGAAGCCATGAGCGTAGAGTTTCATGAGGATACCGTGTCGCCATGTCATGTCGAAGGCTTTGTGGATGTCTAGGAACACCCCTATCAATCAATCAATCAATCATGGGGGGTCATACGCCGAGGGGCGCGTTGCCTCGCCTACCCTACGGCGCCACTCCTGGCGGTCACGCCTCGCCAGTCTCCATGTAGGCTCCCTTCCTATACCGAGTAACTCCCAGCAGGAGGCATCGACTTGCCGCAGCCCAGAGTTCTGTGGGCGTCCCCTAGGCCTCCTCCAAGTTGGGTAATCCCTTACGGAAACAACCCGACAAGCAGGGTCGGCTTCCGTGTATCGCGTCACATGCCCATATAGCCGCAGATGGCGCTGACGGACTATGCTAGTAATAGGCCTCGAATCGGTCTCACGGAACAATCGCTGATTTGACACAGTCATACCAGCGGTATCCCATGATCCTGCGAAGGCATCTAGTACCAAAGACATCAATTCGCCTCTTCAGGTCGGTGTTCAGTGTCCATGTCTCACAACCATAGAGACACGGATCACCAGCGACTTGAAGATCCGAATCTTTGTCCGTCTGCACAGGTATCGGCAACGCCAAATAGTCGTGTTGAGAGAATCCATAACGCCGTGGGCCAGGTCAGTCCGCCGTGTGACTTCTTTGCTCGACCCACCATCGTTATGTACTACACTACCAAGGTATGTGAAGTTTTTCAAGATCTCAATGTCCTCCTCACACGCATGGACAGACTGTACTGTTTCATGCAGTATGCCTTCAAACACCTGGACCTTGGTCTTGGCCCAAGAAACCTTAAGTCCCATGGGCTTCACCTCCTTGTGCAGTGCCTCTGAGAGCCATTACCAGCACCTCCAGTGACTCAGCGAAGATTGCTGCATCATCAGCAAAAACAAGATCTGTAATCTTGGTGTTGCTGACAGATGCTCCACAATGACTTTGTTCTACAACTCTGCCTAGTCACCAATCCATGCATGTGTTGAAAAGTGGTGGAGCAAGCACACAGCCCTGCCTCACACCTGTATTCACAGGGAAGAAGCTGGACACGCCTCCTCCACACTTCACAGCACGGAGTACAGGCCAGTTAAACAGACCAATAATCCTTGCAGGAATCCCACGGAGATGCAGAAGATCCCAGAGTGTCTCTGGATGCACTGAGTCAAACGCCTTCTTGAGATCGACATAGGCTGCAAGCATTCCCTGTCGAAACTCTCGTCGGCGCTCCACCAGTACGCGAAGCGCTAGGATACGGTCAGTTGTTGACTTACCGGGCGTGAACCCTGACTGTTCAGGTCTCTGATGCTTCAGCAGGTGAGTGCGGATCAGCATCAGCAGCAAATGGGCAAGCACCTTGCCTGGTACGCTGAGCAGCGTTATTCTACGGTAGTTGCTGAAGTCTTGACGGTCCCCTTTCCCCTTCCAGATAGGGATGACCAACCCCTTCTTCCAGTCAAGGGGAATGGTACCTGAATGCCATACAGTAGTCAAGACAGCATGCAACCCACGGATCGTGGCTTCACCCCCAGCTTTGAGCAGCTCTGCACTGATGTTGCAGATGCCAGCTGCCTTTCCACCCCTCAACTTTGCCACAGCCTCTTTGACATCGGCAATGGAGGGTGCAGTTTTGTCAATGGGTGGATCAGCATCCAGCGTCTGCAATCCTGCAGTCCGGAGCTGTCCGCTTGGGGGATCTACCGTGAACAGCTGCTCATCTGCGTCCGATACGAGGCAACCATCTGCTGTTCGGATATCACCCACCTGAGAAGTAGACTGGGAGCGGAGTTTCTTCAGAGCTCGATAGGAAGGTCTCAGATCATTCATATTTAAATGTCACTCGACATCCTCAGCGAGACCCCTGACATACCTCTCCTCGTCTCTTTTCAGAAGAGCTCTAGTCCTACGTGACAGAGCCCTGTACTGGTCATGATCCCCAGCAAGTCTGGCAGCGCGACTCTCCTCAATACTTTCCAGCGTCTCTACCGAGTTGAAGCCAATCCGTAACCTCGGGCACTCCCTAATGCATTCCTTGGCAGCCCCAATAGTCTCACGTTTGAAGGAATCCCATAGCTCTTCAGGGTCTTCAAGGGTGTCGAGAACTCCAAACCGATTGGAGACTGTCACTGCATACTCTTTTGCACATGTCAAGTCCTTCAGCTTCTCAAGATGAAACGCAGTGTGGTTGCATCTTGGAGGCTTTCTGGACTTGATATGAAGCTTGAGTGAAGCAACAACAAGCCTATGATCGGTCGCAAAGAACTCGGCACTCCGAAAAACCCTGCAGTTCTGGAGGATCATCCAACGAGTACTGACAAGAATATGGTCGATCTCCTTCGCTACCCCTCCGGCATTGCTATACCAAGTCCAGCAGTGCAGCATTGGTCTCTGATACCAGAAACCCGCAATTCTCAGCCTTCTGGATCTTGCAAAATTCTGAAGGAAAGAGCTGTTGTCATTCGTGGTACCAGAACCATGGGGACCAACACATATTTCATAGCCAGCCCATTCAGTGCCAGTGACAGCATTAAAGTCGCCCAGGACAATGAGTGCATCACGACGGGGACACTGGTCCAGTACAGAGTCGAGTTTGGCGTAGAACATCTCCTTCTCTTCAGTTTCACACACCTCGGTAGAAGCATATAATGCAACAACAGACATGAAGCCTAAACTGTGCTTAAGCCTTAATCGCATTATACGCTCATGAACCGGAGTAACCTCTACAACAGACGGCTGCAGTCTGCTGGAGACGCCTATGGCTACCCCCTTGACATGGTGACCATTGCTTATGCCGGACCAGTAGTAAGTAAAACCCTTACTACTGGTCTCGCCACTCCCAGGCCTCCTTGGCTCAGGGAGCCCCACCATATCCACCCTCAGCCTACTGAGCTCATCTGATAAATGAGGCAGTCGGTGATCGTCTGAGAGACTCAGGACATTCCAGGAACCCACACGCAGAACCCTTCGAAGGTTCACCCCAGGAGCGGTCCAACATGCAGGCGCCACATCTGCAGCCCCACCGGCACCCCCAAAATCAGAAGTAGGACTAGGGGGTCCTCCTGCCCCTCTCAGGACACAGGGCTCCCGCAGGCTTTCCCCTGCATCCGTCATACCGGTAGGCAGGCCCCTCTGGTGCCTCGGCACCCGAGAGGTCTGCTCGGTCGGACCCCCCAGCATACTTGGATCAGGGCCGTGGCCAGAGGCTCGCCCGCGCCTATAGCCCCCACCCCGACCCCTTTAACATTGTTGGTGGCTGTGGGTGTTTTTTACGGGGAGGGGTTGCAAGCCCCACCCCAACCATTTAGGTCAGCCATGGCCAGGGACACTGGTATCCCTGGGGTAAAGAACCCTGGCTGCCCAAAAAGGAAGAAGTGGAGGCACAGATGAGAAGAGACAGAGGGGGGAGTGAGCTGTGGGAGGTAGAGGGCACTCACTCCTCACTTGGAAAGAATCCACCCACCCCCTATTATGAATCCATCGTGCTTTGGTACTTCTGAAACCCCGACTGTTCATCATCTAACAAAACCTTAACTTCTAAAACAAAACGCAGCCTTCGCTTTACCATACGTTCCATGACCTTACATAGAAAGCTCGTGAGCGCAATAGGGCGAAACGCACTGGGGTCCGTAAGGTGTCCAGTCTTTTGGGGGATTGGGATGGTATGAGCAAAACCCCAAGACTTAGGAAATGTGTGGGTGGTCCATATTTTGTTGTAGAGCAATAATAATTTAGTGATGGAATGGTGGCCGAGATGTTGTAGCATATTATATGAAATATTATCTGGACCGTGAATGGAGCCTTTACAGTATTTCAGGGCAAAGAGGAGTTCATCCAGCGTAAACTCCGAGTTTATGCCTCCCGTGGCAAAGTTTGGGACTGAGAGTTCTGCCTCTTCCTTGCGAGGAAGGAAGGCAGAGGTATAGTAAGCCGAACAGCTTGCGTGATGAAAATGTTCGGCTATTGTATTGGCTATTTCTTTTTTATCATCTATTACATTATTGTTTATTTTAAGAGTATTTATTGGTGTATAAGTTTTTTTTATTATTAAGTATGTTTATTATTTGCCAGGGGTGTGATGCGATTCACTGTTGATATGAATTCCCTGAACGAGTGAGATTTTGCATTACGGATGACTTTCCTTGCCTGAGCTCTTGCCTTTTTATAGGCTATGATGTTTGTTTGACTGGGCTGCTGGCTGAAATGCCTGTACCGCCTATTACGCTCAGGAAGTGCTTGTCGGCAATCCGTTGTCCACCATGAAA
>CM035192.1:20792407-20811771 GCA_020233015.1 Callinectes sapidus
GGGTTAAGAAGATCCTCAAACTGTACAAGGAGTACGGCACCTTGGCAAAATCCAAGTCACGAAAGACTTGGAGGTTCAGAGGAAGGACCGACAGATCTGCTCGATGGCTGGCGTGGATGAGAAGCAAAGGCAAGCGACTTGAGAAGATGCGATTTAAGAGACAAAGGATGGAGGAGATGAAGGACGCTACTGTTTCTTGATCCACTCTTTGATCGTAACGTGGTTTGGGAGTCTTCTACTTCATCCTCATCAGCCAACAAAGACACAGAGGAAGATTTCAAATCTCCGACATCGGCTACATCTCGACGCGGCTTTCTTGCCTTATGATGATTACATTATAAATATATTGAACATGGAAATTTGATTGATTTTTATTAATCTTTTTTCATTAATACTTTATAAAAGCTTCAATATAAGTCAACTTTCTGCAGCCATCAGAATAAAAGAAAATGCCATAATCTTACTATCTGATGGAAATTCAGGTCGAATCTCAGAGGAGCTTTCAAAATTTTAATTTTACGCGACCTTTAGATATTGTCCGATGTTAATAAAAAAAAAAAAAAAAAAAAAAAAAAATATATATATATATATATATATATATATATATATATATATATATATATATATATATATATATATATATATATATATATATATAGTTGCTGAGGCGGTGGCAGCGCTGCGAAATTGGCAACGGTGACATGGGAGCAGTAGTGTCACTCTGGCCGGAGTTTGCGGACAGGTGGTTACTCCAACCCTGGACCGAAGGCGCCTTCCCGGGTTCTCGACCGCTCTATGTGTAGAACAACGCCCGTTGTAGGGGGACACATCCATCCTCTACCTGAGCAGAAGATCGTCGCTC
The DNA here is from genome assembly GCA_020233015.1 of Callinectes sapidus. Taxonomy (NCBI): domain Eukaryota; kingdom Metazoa; phylum Arthropoda; class Malacostraca; order Decapoda; family Portunidae; genus Callinectes; species Callinectes sapidus. The sequence goes on from CM035192.1 coordinate 20,793,270, forward strand.
CCTGGTACAAGGCCACCGCTTGTTGGTGTTGGTCCCAGCGATAGAACACCGACCGCTCCCATCTCGACTACAACTCAGCTCTGAGAAGTCAACCCCGTGAAGAGGACGTCTCCCGCTCCCGCTCTCTGAAGAGGTTACCACCTGCGTCACTGGGGACGCACTCCTGCCCTGCCTTTTTTTTTTTTTTCCCCTGTTAAATAACACCGTGTAACAACAACAAAATAATAATAATAATTTTTTTTTTGTTTCTGGGCAATAACCATTACTTTTGTATACATTATGCTTCAAAACACTGGAAAAGAAGTGTCATTGATTCGAAACTTCGGGGTTTGTTGTCAGCAGATGGATTTTATTGGAATAAGAATATTACTATTTTTAACCCTATATGGACATCTGAGGCAGATAGTTTTATTTTTTTTATTTTTTGCTGCTTTATTTGATATTTTTTATTACTTAATATATTGTAATGTTGCTGGGAGTTTCGAGAAATTTCTGGGATGAGTTGGAAAATGATACAAGATTGTAGAATGTTCTCGAGATGGGTTGTGCTACTGGCATGATATCAAAGGACTCTTCGACACTGTAGGCATTCCCTGCAACACCTCTGACTGGCGGCTCTTCATCGACAGTTCATCTAAAAGCTGAAGGCTGTTTTATTGCGCAACAAATCAGTGGCCTTCGATTCCTCTGGCTCATTCAGTGTACATGAAAGAAGAGTACCAGAACGTCAAAATCCTGCTGAGTGCACAGAAGTACGACCAATTCAAATGGGAGGTCATTGGTGATTTCAAAATGCTTGCCGTCTTGAAGGGGCTTCAGGGAGACTTCACCAAATTTCCTTGCTATCTATGCCTCTGGGATAGCCGAAATACGTTCCTTTACTACGAGAAAAGGACCTGGCCCCTCAGGACCGGCTATGAGGTTGGGGCCCATAACGTGGAACATGAGCCACTAGTGGAGCCAAGGAAAGTGCTCATGCCATCCCTACACATCAAATTGGGACTCATTAAGCAGTTTGTTAAACAACTGGATCCAGAATGTGAGAACTTGAAGCACACCCAGAAACTGTTCCCGAAGTTGTCGGAGGCGAAAATCAAGGCAGGAGTATTTGTGGGCCCCCTGGTGAGGCGATTTATTGAGTTTCCTGAGAAGCTCTCTGAGGTTGAGCTGGCAGCTTGGACAAGCTTTGTTTCTCTAGTTAAAGGTTTCCTCGGAAACCACAAGCCATAGAACTACAGAGAAATCATTGGCGAACTTGTGGATACGTACCGAAGAATGGGCAGCCGGATGTTACTGAAGCTACACGTACTACACGCCTACTTGGATGTGTTCAAAGAAAACATGGGAGGCTACTCAGAAGAACAAGGTGAAAGATTTCACCAAGAAATAAGGTCTTTCGAGGAGCTCTACAAGGGACAGTACAATGAAAGTATAATGGGGGATTATATCTGGAACCTTTTGCTTGAAAGTGAACTGGACTACAATCGCCAATCTCGTAGACGAACTTCTATTTAATTAAAATATTACACTAGAATTTTTGCATCAATTCTGTATCAAAGCTCCGGATCAATACTCTTTATCAACGCTTTGCATCACTGCACTGTATAGCTGTCTCTGTATTAACATATCTATTCCCTACTCGTTTCCTTCTTTTTATGCTCATTTTTATAGATGGAGCTTAGAAAACTTAATTTTTTTTATCACTGATTTATCTAAATAGTCGTGTTAACATCAATTAAAATTATAATCAACAGGATTCACTTGATTTATAAGCAGATAGTCTGAAAACCCCATGAATTAATGAGCAAAAATGGCAGCAAATCAATAAATTGACCTCGTGAACTCAGAACCGAGGTCTGAACTTGGTGACTGCTGATTATTACTTAGTTATGCCCTAAGAAATCACAAAATAATTGTTTAAACTCAAGGGCAAACTTTGTGTTACATGATGTAATATGTGTGCCACCCTATATTTACCGTGTACTGTGTTAGTAAACTAAGGAAGTTGTGCCAAGCCCTTGACTGTCATCCTGTCTCTGAGTGAGTCTGTTGCCTCTCTTCCCCTCGCTAGCCATGAATCTTCGCCGAGAAATATCCTTGAGTCTGCTGCCGAGCAGTCTTTTGCCGTCCTGGGGTTGCTGTTGTGGTAAGTGTGTATCTGTAGCGGCTGTGGAAGCTCAGTGAGGACGGGGGCCATATATATATATATATAATATTGTTGCTACGGCGTCTAGTATGAAGATAGCAGAGGCAACGCCGTCCGAATGGCAACGGTAACTTCGGTGTAGAAGTGGTAAAGATGGCCGCAGGTGGGATACCTTGTCCCTGATTGCCCAGTAGAAGGATCGTGTCTGGGTCGGGAAAGAGACAAGACCCCAAGCGGTAGTGAGTAGCTGGCCGGAGGGTACGGTGAATCACGCCGAGCTCAGAGACATAGCCAGGCCCTGCTTGAAGAGGACATCTCACTCTCCCACTCTTCCTAAGATGTAACCAGCTCTGCCCATAGGAGAGGACGTCTCCCTCTCCCACTCTCCCTGAGAAGATGCAACCCTGCCCTGCTTTGTGTCTGTCCTGTTATGTACTATGTGCCACCCTGTATTTACCTGTTGTGTGCCAGTAAAGTAAGTGGGTCTGTTATCCCGCTTCTCCTCGCTAGCCACGAATCTTCGCCAAGAAGTCTCCCTGTGTCTGTGCCGCCAATCCTGTGCTGTCCTGGGGGCTGCCGCTAGTAAGAGTGTACCTGTCGACGGCCGTGGAAGCCGTGTGTAGACGGTGGCCAGCGTAACTATATATATATATATATATATATATATAAACCTGCTGAAGCATCAGAGACCTGAACAGTCAGGGTTCACGCCCGGTAAGTCAACAACTGACCGTATCCTTGCGCTTCGCGTACTGGTGGAGCGCCGACGTGAGTTTCGACAGGGAATGCTTGCAGCCTATGTCGATCTCAAGAAGGTGTTTGACTCAGTGCATCGAGAGACACTGGGATCTTCTGCGTCTCCGTAGGTTTCCTGCAAGGATTATTGGTCTATTAATTGGCCTGTACTCCGGGACTGTAAGTGCTGTGAGGTGTGGAGGAGGCGAGTCCAGCTTCTTCCCTGTGAATACAGGTGTGAGGCAGGGCTGTGTGCTTTCTCCATCACTTTTCAACACATGCATGGATTGGGTACTAGGCAGAGTTGTTAAACAAAGTCATTGTGGAGCATCTGTCGGCAACACCGAGATTACAGATGTTGTTTTTGCTGATGATGCAGCAATCTTCGCTGAGTCACTGGAGGTTCTGGTAATGGCTCTAGAGGCACTGCACGAGGAGGTGAAGCCCTTGGGACTCAAGGTTTCTTGGGTCAAGACCAAGGTCCAGGTGTTTGGAGGCATACTCGATAAAACAGTACAGTCTGTCCATGCGTGTGCTGAGGACATTGAGATCTTGAAAAACTTCACATACCTTGGCAGTGTAGTGCATAACGATGGTGGGTCGAGCCAAGAAGTTACACGGCGGATTGCCCTGGCCCATGGCGTTATGGATTCGCTCAACACGACTATTTGACATTGTCGTTACCTATGCAGACGGACAAAGATTCGGACCTACAAGTCGCTGGTGATCCGTCTTATTCTATGGTTGTGAGGCATGGACACTGAACACTGACCTGAAGAGGTGAATTGATGTCTTTGGTACTAGATGACTTCGCAGGATCATGGGATACCGCTGGTATGACTGTGTCAAATCAGCGATTGTACCGTAAGACAGATTCGAGGCCTAATACTAGCGTAGTCCGTCAGCGCCAACTGCGGCTATATGGGCATGTGGAGGAGGCCAAGGGGACGCCCACAGAACTCTTGGCTGTGGCAAGTCGATGCCTCCTGCTGGGAGTCACTCGGTATGGGAAGGGAGCCTGCATGGAAATTCGCGAGGCGTGACCGCCAGAGTGGTGCCGTAGGGTAGGCAAGGGAACACGCCCATCGGTTTATGCCCCCCATGATATATATATACATATATATATATATATATATATATATATATATATATATATATATATATATATATATATATATATACTCGATGGTTGTAAGACATGGACACTGAACACCGCCCTGAAGAGGCGAATTGATGCCTTTGGTACTAGATGCCTTCGCAGGATCATGGGATACCGCTGGTATGATTTTGTGTCAAATCAGCGACTGTTACGTGAGACCAATTCGAGGCCTATTACCAGCATAGTCCGTCAGCGCCTACTGCGACTATATGGGCATATGGCATGATACCCGGAAGCCGATCCTGCTTATCGGGTTGTTTCCGAAAGGGATAACCCAGCTTGGAGGCCAAGGTGACGCCCACAGAACTCTTGGCTGGGGCAAGTCGATACCTCCTGCTGGGTCCCCCGGCCTATGCCCCCCTTGATTGATTGATTGATATGAGTGTAAAGATGGTAAGGAAAAGTTGGGCTGGGTCAGGGATACTCTTTACTCTAACGTTTCGTTAGAATGCCTTCTTCAGAGAGTGAGTGACAGACATTGAGAGAACAGCTGCTTATATTTACTCGTTGTGAATCACCTGTGCGGACGTCAGCCAGGGGAGCGCGCTGATTGGTCCATTAGCATGAGTTTGGCTGCCGAACGAGATAGGCTTACAAAGCCCTCTCTATGGTTGGTGACGAGGGAGGTAGCAATGTATGCAGCTCAAGTTTTTCCTTACCGTCTTTACACTCATTTGTCTTACTACTACTCAATATATATATATATATATATATATATATATATATATATATATATATATATATATATATATATATATATATATATATAGATATATATATATGAGAGAGAGAGAGAGAGAGAGAGAGAGAGAGAGAGAGAGAGAGAGAGAGATTTTCTGTCCTTCGTGGTGTGGAGTACCAAAGGGTATAGTGGAAGGTATGGAAACACGAAATAATTTGTAAATCCTTGTTGCCAAAGAACAAAGCTAAGGGAACAGCTTAGCAGACTCATGTGCAGCGGCCTGGCAACTGAAGCTGTTCTCCTCCTTGGAGGGAAAACATGAGTTGCCAGCTAATAATAAAGTAGCTACATATATACAATATGCATATCTCGCATTTCGCTTCCCCCTATACCCTCATAGGTGAGTCTTGGGCGGACTGTTACCATTACTGCTGACGGATCGGCTCCGAGTGGCGAGGGGCAGGATATGTCAGGTTCCGGTGTGCTATCACTTGCAAAGTATGTGGGGTGGAGGAGACGCCGGTTTCTCCACCATAACCCGGCCACTAGGAAACTTGACTAAGTAGTTGCAGTGTCGTCCGATGCCCATTATAATCCCCACCTTGTCTCAGTGAAATGACACTGGATCCTGCACCTGAACATGCTGGTTTCTGCCTTTGCGTGACAGTTTGACGTGGGCTAATGTGGCGAAGATACTGCATGCCGAACTCCCCAAAGGGAAACTGGGGTCCTCCATCGGTTCTGAGCCGTACAGGGACACCCACATCGCGTAAGTAGTGACGAAACTAGGGTATGGTCGCGGCAGCAGTAATGTCACGATCACAGGAGATGATGACAGGCCAGCCCGAGAGGCGGTCAGTAATAACGATGAAGGACTTCCCAGCCAGAGAGAAGTTGGTACGATGGCACATACACCGTATAGCACGAGGTCCCTGTCAATGTAGAGGTCTTCTCTCAGCTTCCAAGACGGCTCAGCGTATTGTGTAAGTTTTACCAGTTATTTGGGAAACCATTTTTCACGCATTCAAACAATCTGATGTAAGACAGGTTATTTCGTGTGGCTTCTTGGAAGCCCTCCATAACTTTATCAGCTGCTGGTTCATGAGAATCTGCAAGCGACTGGACTGCCTGAAGGGTGATGACGTTCCTCACTAAGAGGCCTGTGTTGTGACCTCAGGGTTTGGGATGGTAGAGGGCATCTAGAATGCAAAGTTTCCCTGACCGCCATTTTCCTGAGAACTATAAGGCTGACAGCTTTTCCTGGAGTCATTGCAATCTTGGATTCTTAATCGCATTTAAGGTATAGTGGTTTAGAATTGGAATAAGAAGGCGATGATTAGTAACAAGTTCGAAGGTTTGAAGATTGGTGAGGCAGAACTTGGATTTTGATGCAGGCCAGGTCACGGCTAGAAGTTCCAATTCGATAATTGCGTAGCATATCTAAGTATCAGTGAGGAACCTAGATCCACCCTGGACAAGTCACAATTGTCCTCCACCATGTTCTTTTAAAAGGGCATAGCCAATGCCATGGAGACGAGATGCGTATGTTTGCACGATGGTGGGCAGGGCTGGGTCAAGATTTGCCAGTACTGGTGGGCTTGAGAGAGCCTCTTTCTCTCTATTGAATGCCTCATCATTGTCAGAGCCCATGTGAATGCTCGCTTGAAGCTCATGAGAGGGCGTAATAGTTGTGCAGCACCTGAGATGTGTGGGGAAAACTCTGCTAAGTGATTAACAAAACCCGTAAAAGACCTCAGGTGTGTAATGTTGGCTGGAGTGGAGAATTTCGCTATAGCCTTGACCTTCCTTGGGTCTACTGCTACACATTCTTCTGAGAGGACATAACAGCAGAAGGACACTGTTGGTGCTACTAAGGTAAACTTGTCTGCGTTGAGCGTTATCCCATGTTTTCTGCACCTGGTGAGAACTGCATGGACATGCTGCAAGTGTACAATGTAACACTCATCATGAAGGAGGATGTCATCCACCACTTTGACGCAATTTGGTATTCCTTGTAGTGTCATGTCGCCTCTAAGACAGAACATGTCCCCTGTGGCAGAGAAACTCATGGGGCCCCGGCAATACCGAAAGCGTCTGTATGGCGTTATGAAAGTGGTGAAATGTTGCCCCTCTTCTGCAAATCGATCTGCTAGTAGCCACACAAGGTATCCACTGAAGTGAAGTCGTGTGCCTTTGGGTTCACTGGAAATTGCTGCCAAAGGTATGGGAGAAGGGTGCGCTGGGCGTGAGACTTGGCTGTTGAGCTTTGCAAAGTCAGTGGTACACTAACACCACAAATGAGCTTAGCAACAGTTACGAGGGGGTGACACAATGGAAATGGGTCTTCACCTGCAGTAGTGATGACTGATGACACCTTGTGCCACCTTAGAGTTCAATTCAGCCTTGATTGCCTCTTGAAAAGCGAGAGGTATTAAACAAATGGTGTGAATGGCGAAGGACTTCGCGTCTTCCCGAAAGTGAATCTTCATTGGAGGGACAAACACCTTCCTCAGGGGCATATCCTCCTCGGTCACAAGTACGTTGCTGAATTTAGTCAAGAAGAATTCCTTGGCTTGTGCAGGAGTCATGCTGGTGGTGAAAGGCTGCTGTGATGACGTGTGATGGGGCTAGGTGTCACTGGATCCAGTTGTGGATGTGTAGGCTGAGCTGGTGGCGTCAGTTTCGTACAGCCTGTTACCATGTGTCATCTCCAGAATAGCTAGATCCTTGGAATCCCGATAGGAGAAACGAGGCGTTGGTAGAGTATCATGCACGTCCATCCATGTAATATTATTTACTTGAACGAGCCAAGGGGTAGTGACATTTCTAATCCATCAACAGTGCAGTGTTTAGCTTGTGGAGGAGGCTGAAGAACTTGCTTTGAAAGATCCAGATGGTGCAAATATCTCAGGCCAATCAGAATGACATCAGCGCTGGTGTCGGGGATCATAGCCCGACACGTAATCGTGTGTAATGGCGACTGATCTTCTGTGGAGACTCAGTATTGGTGAGTGAAGATGAACTCATTCTCTTGAATCTGATTTGTCTTTTCGCTGACCAGTTGTGGTACTGACGTTACCCTGGAGCTGAGTGCTTCCACTGTTGACATGAAATTACTTTCCCTTTGGCTTAACCCTCGACTTCCTGGGGAAACAACATTGATCGTAGCGACCTTTTTGACCACAGATCCTGCAGGTGGCATTCCTTGCAGGGCATCTTACTGTTGTAGACCGGTATCCCCTCTTTCCATAGTCATAACACTGACTCTGATGCTGCCCATTGGTTGTCTGAATGTGTCCGAATACAGCTGGTACATGGTGGATTAGGTGATTTGAGTTTTGTCTTGTTGTTGGCGTGCTTATATTGATAAGTTGTATGGCATCACGTTGAAGGTGACGTGATCGCAGATGTGATGTTGCGGGTGGCTTTTTGGGGTAGCATTCTTGTACCATGTCGTCCAGTGAGCTAAAGGGAGCGATAGTGATGAAATGTTGCACCAGCTTGCTGTCTAGCACGCCCATCAGGATCACCTGCTTCAACTGCGTCTCCTCACACTCCCTACATGGGCCTTTGCAAACGTCAACTGTCTGTGCTGCATTTTTCAGTTTAAGGTAGAAGTCGTTGAAACTTTCACCGGTTGACTGTTTGCAGCTAAACAGCTCATATCGTCAAAGTGCCTCATTGGTTTGATTCTTGACATGCTCTTCAAGCTTTTCCAGTACGTCCTTGACGAGGAGTATGTCATCTGAGGGCACGTGTAGGTTGTGCTGTAACACACACTTTGTTTCAAGAGAAAACATATGTGAAGCTATATCAGCTGTTTGTTGAATGGCAGGCTTGGTAAATCAACTATCGTGGAATAATCTGCCCAATTATTCCTCTATTCCTTGATGTTTCCAAAGGAAAGATCAGTAGTGGGTTGACGATCGCCTTGGGTGGAGGTGGATGCGTGTGTCGGCTTGGTGAGGAATTGGGGATCGGGGTGGATGATGCGGACACTGCGATTAGGGTTTGGAGAGCGGGCTGCTTCCTCCTCTGAACGGCACTCCTCTCTATTCGCTCTCCTTTACTCTTCCGCTTGATGGTGTTCCTCCTCTTGCTTCATGCGGTCATCCTCGCGGCGATGGCGTTCTACGTCTTCCATACGACGAGGATCTTCATTTTCACGATTCTTCCATCCACTGCAGGATAAGTGTTAAATCTATTGGGGAGGAGGGTGATGAAGCGCTTGCACCCCCTATTCATTGTATCGTCGATGAACGAGGTGTGTTGTGATGGGTCTTCTTTGGCTTCATCTTGTCAAGCCTCCATCTGTCTACGATGGGTACCTTTCTTTACTTTCTTAGGCTTGCCCATGTCTATTGAAAGAAAGTACAGTGTATACGTGTGTGCAATATTGATAAAAGTGAGGGTGAGTGCGATGGTGGTGATGTCTGGCAGCAATGAACAGCTGGGAGTGGCTGGGGGGACGAGCGGCATATTCTCATTTTGCAGGCTCAGCGGATTTAATAAGTACTAGATCCTTGGTGGCGGCCCAGCCTCCGTAGAAGTATTAGATCCTTGTTGCCAAGGTACAAAGCTAAGAGAGTAGCGTAGCTAACTCATGCACGACGACCTGGCAACTGACTCTGTTCTCCTGCTTGGAGGGAAAGCATGATTGCCAGGTGACAATAAAGTAGTTACATATACTTGTATACAATATGCATATCCCCCCACCCCCCGCACACACACACACACACACACGCACACACACACACACACACACACACACACACACACACACACACACATATATATATATATATATATATATATTATATATATATATATATATTTTTTTTTTTTTTTTTTTTTTTTTTTTTTTTTTTTTTTTTACGACGGTGGCCTGGTGTGAAGATAGCATTGGCAGTACGGGGATATTCGCGGCATTGATTTAGGTGCAGGAGTGTCACTCTGGACGGCGCTTTTGGTCAGGTGGATACTTCAACTCTGATTGGCCAGTGATGAGCCAATCAGAACAAGAGCGAAGGTGTCTTCTTGGGGTTGCCACCCGTATCTCGCCAGAGCACCGCCCGCTTCCACCTAGACTACAACTCCCAGAACGAGAACGTTGACGCTTGTGAGAGAGGCAGTCACCCCAATTCTGTGAAGAGAACGTTTCTCACTCTCGTTCCCGCTATGCTGAAGAGGCTACCACCTGCATAACTGTGGGGACTTACCCCGCTTTGTCTCTGTCCCTGTTAAGTACTGTGTACCTCCCTGTATTTTGTCTCTGAGTGAGTCTGGTGTGTGTGTGTCTGCACCTTGCTTCCCCTCGCTAGCCACGAGTCTTCGCCTAGAAGTATCCCTGTGTCTGCTGCCGACCCGTCCTGTACTTTCCTGGGGGTGTTGCTGTGGTAAGTGAGTACCTGTAGCGGCTGTGGAAACTGTATGGACGGTGGGGCCAGCGTAACAAGTAGTGTCAGGATAGTTTGGTTAGCGAGGTTGACGGGTACAGAAACACCATGGTGTACTCAGACCCGAGAGGCAAAGAGAGGCCGGAAGATCATGAAGGTTTGAAAAAGGCTGGAAAACTTGGCAGCTACGTTGACACAGTCAATGGAGGGATTTAAACAGGAAATAAATCTGGAATTGGTACAGAATACAAGTGAAATGAAACGGGACATCGGTGGAATAAAACAAGAATAATTATTGAAACAGGACATTGGTACAATGATGGTGTGAGTGAACGAATAGGCACAAGAAGCCAGTGCAGTGGCGGTACGAACGGCCCTGATGAGAGAGGACATGCTACAGCAGTTGGGGAAGCCAGGCAGTTTTACCGTGGAACAAGCAAGAGGCTGCGGCAGGACCTGTCGGAGGAGTTCAGGGAGGAGCTGGTGGTAGTGAGACAACAATGTGAAGTTGGAAGAAATCAGGTAGGAGGTGACGAGACTGCGGCGCTCTCTCGAGAAGCAGTTTCTCGGTACGTGGGGCCAGCCTGAATGTCTTGAGCCAGCAAGACAGGGTCACCCCTATGCATTCTCGGAGCCCGTCAGCTGATGCATTTATGGTGTGCGCCTGCATATGAGGATGACGCAGTCACTCCACCACCATCACTGTCACCTCCATCACTACCGTCTGTTGCTGTTTCCACCCGGCATGTAGGGGGAGCATCTGTCCCTCGCAAACTAGCAGAGTTTGAAGGACAGGTGGCTTGGGAGGCATACCACGTGCAGATTGAGCCGCTCGCCCAAGGACAGGGCTGAAGCGCTCAGGTGAAAGCCCTGCAGCTTGTGGCCAGTCTGCGAGAGCCAGAGCTGGAAATCATGGCCCACATAACAGTGAGCCAACACTCAATGTACGTCGCGGTGGTTGAGACGTTAAGGAGGCACTTCGGAAGTGTGACCCAAGCTGAGATGTATGGGGAGCAGCTGAAAGGCAGAACACGTCAACCGGGTGAGTCTCTTCCACACCTGGCCCAGGCGATGGAGTTACTGGTCCGTCATGCATATCCAGTGGCTCCAGAAGAGATGGTGACAGTACTGTCTCAGGAGACCTTCATAGACGCACTGGAGGATCAGCAGATGGAGATTTATGTGAAGCAGGCCCACCCAGAAGCTGTGCAGCAGGCATTAGCGAGGGCCTTCCTGTGCACCTCAGGCGCCGCGATGACGCTACATCGCCGCCTCGCCGCCCAGAATCCGCCGCTCCGCCACATACCAGTTCGTAACGCACAAGTACAGCAGGGGAGGAGGAAGCGCACCAGCTCGGGTGGGCTCAGTGGCTTCTGCTGGAAATGCGGCCAACGTGGCCATCATCACAGTGACTGCCTGGGTGAGCGGAGGACTGGCTCGCTGGAGGATGTGCGAGCACGTTCTCCTACCACGGTCTGCTGCGAGAATTGTGGACAGCAGGGGCATCGCTGCGCTACCTGTTGGCAGCTGAAGGACGTCATGATGGTGGGGGAAACCCATACAGGCTGGGAGGTCGACCCACTCTCCAGCTATGTCGTCCCCGGGCCCCATCTGTGTAAAGTGCCGCCGCGATGTTGCTGCGCTGGTGGTCCGAGTGTCGGGCGCAGTGAATGGCCGCCTGTGTCCTGTGGTGGTGGACACTGGCGTGGCAAAGACCTTCGTCAGGGAAAAAACAGTGGCAGCTCAAGACTTCCCTGTGTCAGACCGGCAGCTGTGTGGCATGAATACCCACTGTGCGACGCTTCGATGCCCCGTGATGTCTACGATCACAGTGGGTGGTGTTGAGGACAAGTTACCAGTCTTCGTGGCTGGCATGGAGGAACCCTGTCTGTTGGGGCTGGATTTCCTGATTCAGAATGCAGCGTATGTGGACCTCGTAAGGATGCACTTGCAGGTACGTGGGGAAACCGTACCAATGATCCTTGAGGGTGCTGTTCAACAGGTGGAGAACCCCGTGATGAGTTCAGATGTCGAGCACGAGAGACTAGAGCTGCACTGCCGAGTCGTGAGGGAAGGTGGATTTGCGAACGCTGCTGAGATAGCCCGTAGACTTCAAGTAGCGGCAACTAGCCGTGGTAGTGAGGTGGAAGAGGTACGGATGACGTAGTTCCACTAAACTGACCCCCGAGCAGGTGGCGAAGATGGAGAAGCTGCAGATGGAGTACCATGACGTCTTCAGTCAGGATGCCCAAGACATTGGTTGCACGTCGATGGTTCAGCACTCCATTGATACCGCTGACAGTCCGCCGATAAAGCAGTCACATCGCTGTGTCCCGTTGGCCAAGAGGGATGAGATGCAATGGAAGGTAAAGGATATGGCTGTGCAGGGGATAGTACAGTAGAGCGCTCCGACAGTCCGTGGACCTCGCCGATGGTCCTGATAAGCAAGAAGGATGGCACCCAGCGTTTCTGTGTGGACTACATGGTGCTGAATAGCGTCACGGTGAAAGACTCCTATCTTCTGCCCAGGATAGACGACACCCTGGACGCTCTGGCTGGCATTCAGTGGTTGTCCACCCTGGATCTAAAGTCAAGCTATCACCAGGTGATGGTGGCAGAGGCAGACAGGCAGAAGACGACGTTCTCCTTCGGGCAGGGATTGTGGCAATTCCGGGTGATGCCGTTCGGGTTGTGCAATGCTACTGGGTGTTTCGAGCGGCTGATGGAGAAGGTGTTGTCAGGGTTGCAGTGGAAGGTAGTTTTAGTGGTGTACCTGGACGCCATTCTTGTGTTCACAGAGACGTTTAAAGAGAAGCTGCAACATCTGGTGGTGGTACTGGGCCGCCTGAAAGAGGCGAACCTGAAGCTGAAGCCAAAGAAATGCACTTTCTTCCAGCATTAGATGCCACTGCTTGGGCATGTTGTGGGGCGAGATCGAGTGTGAATGGACCCTCACAAGGTGTCGGCAGCAGCGGATTGGCCAGTTCCGACGTTGGTAACGAGCGTGAAAAGCTTCCCTGGCTTGTGGAGCTACTACCGAAGGCTTTGTCACTCTTGCTGCTCCCCTGCATCAGCTGACAAGAAAAACTGCCTGCTACACTTGGGATGAAGCCTGCCAGGATGCCTTCAGTGGTCCGAAGGCGGCGATGATAAGTGCTCCGGAGTTGCCCTCCCCTGACTCTGTCTTCCCCTTCATCCTCGACACAGATGCCAGTGTAGAGGGCATTGGAGAAGTGTTGTCTCAGGCAAAGGAAGGTAAGGAGTATGTATTGGCTTATTACAGCTCCAAGTTTAGCAAGCCTGAGCGGAACTACTTCGTCAACAGGAAGGAATTACTGGCCATAGTGGGAAGTGTGGCCCACTTCCACTCGTACCTGTATGGAGTGGAGTTCGTCATCCGGACCGACCATGTGGCACTGAGATGGCTAAAGACCTTGAAGAATCCGGAAGGACAGCTGTGGAGGTGGATAAGTTACTTAGAGGAGTACAACTACCGGGTGGTACATCGCCCGGGAGGTAACTATGGCAATGCAAACAGCTTGAGTCATTGATGTGTGCTTGCATTGCACGCGCCGAGAAGTTGTCAGTTTTCAGCGGGTACAGGTGGAAGGTGGACCGAGAGAGACCAGCTAGCTTTGGAAAGACACCCAGCATGCAGACCTAGACATTGCTACGGTGTTAAGATGGGTAGAGGAAGGCGAACAACCGCTCAAGGAGGAATTGTCACCGGAAAGTCCTGCTACCAAGGCCTTGGTGGAGCAGTGGGAGACGCTGTGCGTACAGGACGGCGTATTGTAGAAGAGCTGGGAGGATGCAGTGGGCACCTGGGGACGCAGGAAGACTCTGTGCCATCTACGCCAACGGCTGTACTGGATTAGCATGAGACAGGATGTGGAGGAATGGTGCAAACTGTGTCATATTTGAGCCGCCAAGAAGGGGCCGCTACGGCGCACTCGGGTACCGTTGCAGTTGTACCAGTCCGACGCTCTCATGGAGAGGGTAGCGGTGGATATCGCGGTGCCATTGCCGTGTACGCCCCGAGGTAGTTTCTATATCCTGGTGGCCATGGACTACTTTTCCAAATGGCCAAAGGCATATGGGATTACAGACCACAAAGCAAAAAATGTAGCTGAATACTAGTAAGAGAGTTTTCCACTAGGCTTGGTAATCCAGGAGAGCTGCATTCGGACCAGGGCCGGGAGTTCCAGTCGAAGGTGTTCCAGCAGTGCTGTGAGCTATTGGGAGTCCACCAGATGTCCAGCACCCCGCTCCACCCCCAGAGCGATAGCATGGTGGAATGCTTTAACCGGACGCTGGTGGAAGAGTTGGACAAATACTGCAGCCCTGACCAGTAAGACTGGGACCTATGGTTGCCATTTACTCTGATGGCTTACTGGTCGACGCAGCAGGAGGCTACAGGTTAAACTCCTGCCAGGATAATGTTTGGTCGAGAGATGCAGCTGTCACTGGAACTGGCCACTGGATGACCACCTGGGGAGGAGCTACTGCAGACTGCGCCTGAGTTTGTGGTGGCGTTGCAGCAGTGGATGGAGGCCACGCAGCAACAGATGTCGAGCAACCTTCGCCTCACAGGGCAAACCATGACTCGCTGGTACCAGTCGAGAACAAAAGACACCCAGTATGTGGTGGGGGACCCCGTCTGGCTGTATATTTCCCGCAAGAAACGAGGCTTCACTCCGAAGCTGCAGAGGAACGACTCTCATCCGTCATCTACAAGCTGGGCGATGGCACACGTAAGCGGCCGCGCATCGTCTACGTCGTTTGCCTGTGGGCTGCTGTGGAGGAGGGCCACTTCACGTGGGGCTGGCAGGGCCCACCTTCAACTCTAGACAGTGAGGTGGAGAGCGTTAGCGAGGTGGAGGACTAGGGGCGAACAGACAATATTGCCTGAGGACCCAGAGGACGAGCCTCTGAGTGAGCCGCCTGCGTCTTGGCCCTTCTAATCGAGGAAAAGACCTTAGTGGTGGACAGACTATGTGTGTGGAAACGATTAATTATGAATAGTTGGGTCAACTAGAGGAGGTCAGTGTTGCGGCGGCGGCCTAGTGTGAAGCTAGCCTTGGCAGTGCTGGGATATTGACGGCTTTGATTTAGGTTCAGGGGTGTCACTCTGGCCAGAGCTTGTGGTCAGTTGTCTACTTCCACTCTGATTGGCTAGTGATGAGCCAATCAGAAATGAAGCGAACGTATGTTCTTGGGGTTGCCACCTGTTTCTCGTCAGAACGTCGCCCATTCCCACCTAAAGTACAACTCCTAGTACGATAAGGTCACCGCTTGAGAGGGAGGCGGTCACCATCAACCCTGTAAAGAGAACGTCTCCCACATCTGCTCCCGCTCTGCTGAAGAGGCTACCACCTGCACCATTGTGAGGACGCACCCCGCCTAGGTCTCTGCCCCTGTTAAGTACTGTGTGCCTCTCAGTATTTTGTCGTAGTGTGTGTGTGTGTGTGTGTGTGTGTGTGTGTCTGCACCTCGCTTCCCTTCGCTAGCCACGAATCTTCGCCTAGAAGTAAGTACCCCTGTGTCTGCTACCAACCCGTCTTTTGCTCTCCTGGGGTTGCCCCTGTGGTAAGTGTGTACCTGTAGCGGCTGTGGAATCTGTGTGGACGCTGGAGCCAGCGTAACAATATATATATATATATATATATATATATATATATATATATATATATATATATATCTATATATATATATATATATATATATATATATATATATATATATATAGAGAGAGAGAGAGAGAGAGAGAGAGAGAGAGAGAGAGAGAGAGAGAGATTATATTAAAGCATAATTTTCTTGCCAAGTATAACTTGACGAGTATATCATCCTGGAGCAGATTGTTAGTAAATGTTAGGTGCATTTTAGTGCATTCACTCTAGTACTCACTGGGCATCATAGTGGTAGGTATTGACGTAGAATATACCTGGGCGAGACCCGTCGTACGACCCTGCCAAGTAGAATGCTCCTGCGCCATCAGGGGAAGGATCTGGTACCACACTGCAAAGAACACACACACACACACACACACACACACACACACACACACACACATTTGTTGTCATAAGGTACATACAAAGTACATATATAGGATGAATAGGAACATAAAAAAATATGACGAAGAGGATACCTAAGAGGATACCTAAAGGTATATGTATTCTACTACTTAGAGTAATAAACAATGGTAAAAAAAATGGCGGTAGAAGGGAGCATTACGAGAGCAGAAAATATAGTCATATTACAAATATTCCTATGAAGATATGATGAGAAAAGAAAAATAATAATAATAACAACAACAATGATAATAATGATAATAATAATAATAATAATAATAATAACAATAATAATAATAATAATAATAATAATAATAATAATAATAATAACGATAATAACAAATAAATGAAATAATGATAATGAAAAATTATAAAATAGAAAAAATGATCATAATCGTAATGATGATTACTACTACTACTACTAGTAGTAGTAGTAGTAGTAGTAGTAGTAGTAGTAGTAGTAGTAGTAGTAGTAGTAGTAGCAGCAGCAGCAGTAGTAGTAGTAGTAGTAGTAGTAGTAGTAGTAGTAGTAGTAGTAGTAGTAGTAGTACTTCTACTACTACCTACTACTACTACTACTAGTAATAGTAATAGTAGTAGTAGTATTTGTAGTAGTATAATCATTATTATTATCATTATTTTTATTTGATAATTTGTCATTATCATTATTTCATTTATTTGTTATTATTATTATTATTATTATTATTATTATTATTATTATTATTATTATTATTATCATTATTATTATTATTATTATAATTATTATTATTATTATTATTATTATTATTATTATTATTATTGTTATTATCATCATCATAATGATAATAATAACAAATAAATGAAATAATGAATAAGATAAAAATAATTCTAATAATAACAGTAATGATGATTATACTACTACTACTACTACTAAGGCAACCTAGGGAAGGTAAACTGTGGAAACCCGGATTTCATGCTGGCCCCATGTCCCGGGGTAAGGGACGATTCCACCACAGGCTCAAAGGCCAAGGAGACGGGAGATGAGCGCCCGCAGCTACGCGCTGATACAGCGTAAGCCCCCCACTTTACTTACTTTACTACTACTACTACTACTACTACTACTAATAATAATAATAATAATAATACAAGTAGTAGTAGTAGTAGTAGTAGTAGTAGTAGTACTACTACTACTACTACTACTACTACTACTACTACTACTACTACTACTACTACTACTACTAATACAAGTAGTAGTAGTAGTAGTAGTAGTAGTAGTAGTAGTAGTAGTAGTAGTAGTAGTACTACTACTACTACTACTACTACTACTACTACTACTACTACTAACAACAACAACGACAACGATAACGATAACGTTTACGATTACGATAATGATAATAATAATAATAATAATAATAATAATAATAATAATAATAATAATAATAATAATAATAGCAATAATAACACAATCCTAATAACATGTGATATTAAATGTTATTGAGATAATTTTTCAATAATAGGTGTTAAGGTTGTGTTTAGATGTTGAAATGTTGTAACTGTGTGAAATGTATTTGGAAACGTGTTGATTTACATGGTGTTACATGAATTTTCTTGACTTTGCCTTGTTAGATGAAAATGAACATGTTTTTTTTCTGATGATCATATCATTAAATATTAAGGGCAAGCGATTGCTGTTGAATCTATACCTAAGATGCTAATAGCAAATATATAGATTTTGTCCAGAGGTAGTATTAAAACCGACAAGAACAGTGTATCAGTGCTCTTTCTGTAATTTACAGATTCAACAATTCTAATGGTAAGTTTTTCTGCTATTTAAATATAAATTCAAAATTATATCTGGTAACCGTTCACCAAATTTACATCCCATATAGCAGATACGAACATATAAAGCTATCACTCATTGTGGTAAGTGTCGATTTTACATGGAAGTTTTACCAATTCAGATAATATTCGAACTCCTTTAGCTATTTTGTTTTGGTTAATTCAACATGTTCACATTAAGACAATGTTGAGTCGATAGGAAGACCTAAAAGAATGTACTCAATCAATTATTTACATATTTAAAGATACATCAACATTTAATGATTTTTTCCCATAGTACTGAATATATATATATATATATATATATATATATATATATATATATATATATATACTATATATATATATATATATATATATATATATATATATATATATATATATATAGAGATATTAGAGAGAGAGAGAGAGAGAGAGAGAGAGAGAGAGAGAGAGAGAGAGAGAGAGAGAGAGAGAGAGAGAGAGAGAGAGAGAGAGATATATATATTATATAGA
>CM035192.1:20811799-20859738 GCA_020233015.1 Callinectes sapidus
ATATATATATATATATATATATATATATATATATATAGTTTCAAGCTTTTTTCTATCTTAACTTCAGGCGTCTTTATAATAGTGTATTCCCTGGAGCTTGTTTTTTTTTTTGCTGCTGAAGCTAAAAGAAACACTGAAATAATAGAACACTTGTCTTTTGGATTAGTTATTACAATTTTTGAATTAGCTAAATATCTATACAATGCCTAAATAAGGTAAAGATGGAACGTTGTTCACCCTACCTTAACTTAGCCTCCGGAATGTCAGTAAAAATATCCGGAATTTTGGGCTTGATGACATCATATACAAGGTTCCTGAATCCCTCCATCAGAGAGTCGGCATCGTTGTAATAGAAGCGAGAATCGTTGCGAATCATGGAAGAAAATTCAGGGACAGACATGTTGAAGCCCAATTCAGCCACAATCTGTGAATAATATGGTGAGACACTGATTACCATAACACTTTGATCATACGGTTCCTCTACATATATAAACATGAATTTAACTGAATAATTAAATAAATGAATCTGAATAACAGTGAAAACGACAACTGGGTTGTATAAAACATCGTAAACGCCATTAATAATAACAAGCCACAATCTGAAATTGAATAGGAATAATTTCTTTTATGAAGGAGACGATCCTGTCGCCAGAGAGACAAGCTTCCCTTGACCAACGAAAATAAAAACAGAGAGAGAGAGAGAGAGAGAGAGAGAGAGAGAGAGAGAGAGAGAGAGAGAGAGAGAGAGAGAGAGAGAGAGAGAGAGAGAGAGAGAGAGAGAGATTTGATTTGATTTGATAAATTTATTGCACGCAAATGCGTCAATAAAAAATAACAACGGTAGATACAAAGTCGAAATGCATTACGCAGGACACATTAGAATACACACACACACACACACACACACACACACACACACACACACACACACACACACACACAGTTGAATAACTGAAATTATTACAGTTAGTAAACACCAAAAGAAGGATATCTTATAAGAATCAAATTCAATCAAGAATCAAAGTTATTATCCTGAAGGAGATATTTACAAATTAATAATAAATCCTGTTCCTGTAGTATCAAGACTCTGACTGTGGGACAGACTAGACAATAATGATGTAAAGTATTGGCATTTGGGGATGTGACACAATTTGCATGTAGAATAGTGAAGCACATCCTCATCGTGGGAGACCTGCCACACTGGTCTAGCACTTTCTACATTGTGTTACAAACCACCACCCAACCAGACTGTTTTATATAACTACAAGAGTAATGGCATTCACCACTTTAAACTACCAGAAAAACTCAGCTATCAATCATAGTCATGTGTAAGATATGGAAGGGAGTATTACAAGCCAAACACCGTCTTTTCAATGGCAAGTCACCATACGAATTCTCCATTAACCCCCCAATCAACAACCGACCAATTGAGAAGCGACAGCTGTTTCTCCCCCTGCATCTACCCCCGGCTCTGAGCTTTTTTTGTCCTTCTGCCACCTCTGTGTGGACATTTTTGTACGCCCATCTGGCCTAGGGTCTTAGATAAATAAAGTTAGGTTTCCCATTGTCCCGTGATTTTTAATATTGCTTGTCACTTCCTTGTCCTTAGCGGCAACAGAAGGTGTCTGTTTCCACCGAATCAGATTGTCTTTCTTCTCTCACCTACGGAGGATCCGCCTCAGTGAGCGTGCTTTTGGGGTGAATTAACACCGTCCGGCCTCCCTAGACCGGTTTGGCAGAACAATCTGACCATAGGAATCTCCTCCCTGACCTCCTCCTACTTGTGTCCCACTCCCCTCCTGTAGGAGGGGGGTGTACCCCCTCCACGCAGGACGGACTCTCCTCCCCTCCCCCTCCAAGGGGGAAAGAGGATTGACGACCCCCGAATGCCAGATTGAACATTGACACCAATAAAGCGACCTATGTGACTCTACATTCTAAGACTTCCACCCGTCTCTCAACGGTTAATTCTTTTATAATAAAGAAAGTCATTTATTGTAATATTGGTACCGTTGTAAATGAAACTTGGCAGAGGTGATATCCTAGTTCAGACCCTTAACGTAAGTCAAGTAAAATCATTGTTGAAGCTCCGGTTCATCCATGACATCGAGATCGAGGCTTTCATTCTAGTGTCTATGAACTCGTGTCGGGGAGTTGCCTCCCACCTTGATTTTGTGGATATGGATGAGATCGAGATTACCGATTGCATGGTTGACCACGATGTAATTGAAGCTCGCAAGATAACTAAGAATGTTGACGGCACCAGAAGGAGCACAGCATCTGTCATTTTAACTTTCAGTGTTGCTAAATTGCTAGATAGGGTTCATGTAGGATACGAATCGGTTTCCATTCGTCCCCACATTCCAAATCCTCTCCGTTGTTTCAATTGCCAACTTTATGGTCATCATGAAAATGCTTGTCGGTCTTCCACAGTTTCACCTTCAACCTCTGCCTCATCACCTGCTAAAGCTACCTAGACTTCACTAAAACTTATACTCCTATCACTTCCTGTGCTCCATATCTGTCTACTATCTCTCGTGCTCCAAGTAAGAGTGAAAAGACTGACAAGGTTGATAAGCTAAATTCAACAAAACTGGAACGCACTCGCCCCTCCCATGTCGTCGCTACTCCCGCGCCCTCAAGGAGGAGTTCTCACGCTCGCTCCCTCTCGACGAGCTCCGGGGAGTTAACGATTGATGACCCAATGGATGTCACCACTAGTAAGGGCTGGGAGAGGTCCTCCTGCAGCTCCTCTGAGCGCAAAAGGACCAAGAAACACGGCCACCACCACCACTCTTAAGCCATAATGTTCAAGGTGTTACATTGGAACTGCTGAAGTATTCGGAATAAAAATTCTTATTTGTTAATTTTTGGGGAACATACACAGGCCGTCTGTTATTTTTCTACAGGAGACGAGACTGTGGGATCAGCCTGATCCTACAGTGCTAAAACAGAACCATCCGTATAGAAGATATGAGGGACACGGTGTTGCCATATACATACTAAAACACTAACACAAACAGAAGTGATGTTGAATACACCTATGGAAGCTGTCGCGTGCAGGGTGAGATTCAGCAACACGTATCTGGGTATCTGTTCTCTCTATTTGCCCCCCAATGCCCCCATTGTTGATGATGTCATTACATCACTGATTAGCCAGCTTCCAGGCAACAGGCTAGTACTGGGCGACTTTAACGCCCGTCATCAACAATAGAGAAGTGAGAGGTTAAGTGTACGAGGCGAGCAGATAGTTGACATTATGTTGCAGACGAGCCTCTGTCTTCTGAACGATGGAATTGCGACTCCTGTAGATGATCGGACTGGTAACGCGTCTGCCATTGATCTGTCATTCTTATCGCCAGGTATAGTCCCTCACTTCTGGGAATTCATCGACGATTCCCTCGGAAGTGACCATCTACCCATCTGTATCTCTTATTCACGCGACATCCCATCCCCCCCCCTCCCAGGTTCAACTTTAAGAGAGCAGATATGGCAAGCTTCTGTGGGATTGCCGACATGAATATATCTGGCGAGGACATTGACACGATGTTCAGCAACGCAACACGATCCATATTACACGCTGCCGAGGCTTGTATTCCGAACACTTCTACAGTTTACACTAAGCATGGAGTTTCATGGTGGACAACGGATTGCCGACAAGCACTTCCTTAGCGTAATAGGCGGTACAGACATTTCAGCTAGCAGCCCAGTCAAACAAACTTCATAGCCTATAAAAAGGCAAGGGCTCAGGCAAGGGAAGTCATCCGTAATGCAAAAACTGACTCGTTCAGGCAATTCTTATCAACAGTGAATCGCAACACACCCCTCTCAAAAGTCTGGCAAACAATAAACATACTTAATAATTAAAAGAAACATATTCCAATAAATGCTGTGGATATAAACAAGAATATAATTGACAACAAGGAAGAAAGAACAAATACATTAGCCTATCATTTATATCAGGCAAGTAGTTCCGCCTACTATACCCCTGCCTTCCTCCCCCGCAAGGAGGAGGCTGAACTCTCAGTCCCAAACTTTGCCACGGAGGCGTATACTCGGACTACAACACAGAGTTTATGTTGGATGAACTCCTTCTTGCCCTGAAATACTCTCCAGTCCCGGTCCAGATAATATTTCATATAATATGCTACAACATCTCGGCCACCATTCCATCACTAAACTATTATATATTCCTCTACAACAAAATATGGACCACCCACATATTTCCCAAGTCTTGGGGCTTTGCTTATACCATCCCAATCATCAAAAAGACTGGACGCCTTACGGACCCCAGTGCGTTTCGTCCTATTGCATTCACGAGCTGTCTATGTAAGATCATGGAATGTAAGATAAAGCGAAGGCTGCTTTTTGTTTGAGAAGCGAAGGGCTTGTTAGGTGATGAACAGTCGGGGTTTCAGAAGTACCGAAGCACGATGGATCACCTAACACACCTGAAGCATTGCATTTCAGAGGCATTTGCCAAAAAAAATGAATGATAGGGGTGTTCCTAGACATCCACAAAGCCTTCGACATTACATGGCGACCCGGTATACTCATGAAAATCTACGCTCATGACTTCAGAGGTAACTTGCCCATTTTTGTTTATAATTTCCTACAGGAGAGAACATTCTCTATCAAGCTTCCTGATAACGTAATCTCGGACGTTTTCGTCCAGGAGAACGGGGTGCCGCAGAGTAGTGTTCTTAGTCCTATATTATTTTGTATTATGATTAATGATATTCTGTCCATAACTCCCGTCCCCAGGAATCTTAAATACTCACTGTACGCTGACGACTGTGCGTTACGGCACTCATCGCCTAACGCTCAGTTCTCAGCGGGGCAGATTCAAGACGCACTTGATTCCGTTCAGCATTGGGCCTCTTTGTGGGGATCTGTTTTTTGTTGCTAAGTGTATTGGCGTTGTTTTTACTAGACGTAACGTACCTGATTTGCAATTAATTCTTCAAGGCCAGCCGATACCACTTCAAAATTCAGTCAAATTCTTGAGTCAGCATTTTGATAGCAGACTCAACTGGAAGACCCACATTAATGAATTACTTATCCGTTGTCGTAAAAAAATCAATGTCCTCTAATACCTCCGTGGTACTTCATGAGGAGCAGACAGAAAATCTTTATTAATGGTGTACAAGTCCTTAATTCGTTCCTATTTATGCTATGGCTCACCGGTATATGGGTCTGGGTCGGAACCAACATTGAGGAGGTTGGATGTTTTGCAGAATGAATGTGTACGAATGTGTCTTGGAGCTCTCCGCTGCACTGGTGCGGCGAGGAGAGAGGTTGAGGCCAATATGCCATCAGTGAAACACTATCGCGGTGCCGTACTGCTATCTTATGGGATAAAAACCGCCCAGAAAGCTGCCTTCGGCAACACAGCAAGCAAAACCTCATCTTCTTTTTCTCACTGAAACACAGGTGTCTGAGGCAACTGACAGTAACCCCTTTTATGTTCCCTTCTATTTTCTATATCCTCATTTTCTTTCCAAAGCTGGATGTTGTGTCTATGTCCGCAACGACATAACTTGTTCTTGAATCGCTCTTGAATTTTTTTGTTTTCCACCTTCTGGCTTCGACTTCAGAGTCTCTCACTAATCTAAATTTTTCTGTGCTGTACATTTCTCATCTAACTCCTCTGACTATAGAAAATTCTTTACCACCTAACTTCTATAGTGGAGCACTTTCTGATTCTCTTTCCTTTTGCAGAGATTTCCATTCTTGAAGACTTCAATGTTCACCACCAGCTTTGGCTTTCCTCTCTTTTCACTGACCATCCTGGTGAACTTGCCTATAACTTTGTCACATGACCTAGAGCAACTGGTGCAACACCCTACTCGTATTCCTGACCATATTGGAGATACGCCCAACATTCTTGACCTTTTCTTAATCACTATTCTTCTGCTTATGCTGTCACCCTTTCTTCTCCGTTGGGTACCTCCGATCACAATCTCATATCTGTATATTCTCCTATCTCTCCAATTCCTCCTCAGGATCCTCCAAAGCGGAGGTACCTTTGGCGTTTTGCCTCTGCTAGTTGGGGAGACCTGAGGAGGTATTATGCTGATTTTCCTTGGAATCATTACTGCTTCCGTGACAGAGACCCGTCTCTGTGTGCTGAGCGCATAATAGAGGTGATAGTGTCTGGCATGGAGGCGTACATTCCTCACTCTTTTTCTCGACCTAAACCTTCCAAACCCTGGTTTAACACAGCTTGCTATCGTGCTCTCCATGATAGAGAGGTGGCCCACAAAATGTACTTGAGCCTTCCATCACCTGAGTCTCACGCGCTTTATATTTCTGCCCGAAATCATGCCAAGTCTGTTATTCAACATGCCAAAAACTCATTCATTCATAGAAAGTGTCAAAATCTTTCTAGATATAACTCACCTCGAGACTTCTGGCATCTAGCCAAAAACATCTCCAACAACTTTACTTCTTCATCTTTCCCTCCTCTAGTTCAACCAGATGGCACCAGTGCCATCTCATCTATCTTTAAAGCTGAACTCTTCGCTCAAACCTTTGCTAATAACTTTACCTTGGACAATTCCGGGCTTGTTCCTCCTCCTCCCCCCTCTGACTACTTCATGCTACCTTTAAAATCTTTCATAATGATGTTTTCCATGCCCTCGCTGGCCTAAACCCTCGGAAGGTTTATGGACTTGATGGGGTCACTCCTATTGTTCTCCAAAACTGGGCCTCCATGCTTGCACCTTGCCTAGTCAAACTCTTTAAACTCTGTCTATCTACAGCTACCTTTCCTTCCTGCTTCCACTCTTATGCTGATGATACTACCTTGCACTTTCCATGTCTTTCCATACACGACCAACCCTTCAGAAAATACACAGCTCACGCAAGGAAGCCTCAGAACGCCTAACTTCTGATCTCTCTAAAAATTTCTGATTGGGGCAAAGCAAACTTTGTGTTGTTCAATGCCTCAAAAACTCAATTCCTCCACCTATCAACTCGACACAACCTCCCAAATAACTATCTCCCCTTTTTCAATGACATTCAACTGTCCCCTTCTCCTACACTAAACATTCTTGGTCTATCCTTTACTTGTAAATTAAACTGGAAACTTCATATCTCCTCTCTAGCAAAAACAGCTTCTATGAAGTTTGGTGTTCTGAGCCGTCTCCGCCAGTTTTACTCACCTCCCCAACTGCTAACTCTATACAAGGGCCTCATCCGCCCATGTATGGAATATGCTTCACATGTTTGGGGAGGCTCCACTCATACAGCTCTATTGAACAGGGTGGAATCAAAAGCTTTTCGCCTTATCAACTCCTCTCCTCTGACTGACTCTTTTCAGCCTCTTTCTCATCGCCGCAATATTGCCTCTCTTGCTCTCTTTTACTGCAATTTTCATGCTAACTGCTCTTCTGATCTCGCTAACTGCTTTCCTCCCCTGCTCCCGCGGCCTCGCTGCACTAGACTTGCCTCTTCCTCTCACCCCTATTCTGTCCACCGCTCTAATGCAAGAGTAAACCAGTATTCTCAGTGTTTCATCCCTTTCTCTGGTGAACTCTGGAACTCTCTTCCTCCTTCTGTATTTCCACCTGCCTATGACTTAAACGGTTTCAAGAGAGAGGTAGCAAGACACTTATCCCATTCTTTTGGCTACTGAATCTGGACTTAACTGGGACCGGCACTACAGTGGGCCTTTTTGTTTTATTTTTGTTGCCCTTGGCCGACTCCCTTCTACATAAAAAAAAAGATCATCTGGCAGCACCACCACCTCCACAATGCGGTCCACCGTCCAGTCTCTGTCAGACTTAATGCCGTGGAACCGCTTGCGCTCTGGCGGCCTTAGGATCCCCCAGCGCATAGGTTCAAATACTGACTACGGTTTGAGTGGAAATTGGGCGTTCACTCGGGGTAACGGCTCTCTAGTGGGTGGATTTTCAGATAGGAGGTCTCCATTAGGTGGTTTCCTTTAGCTTATAAATTCCCATGAAAATGCCCACTTTGTATAGATAAAAAAAAAAAAGATGGGGGGGGAGGGCGTGAGACTGGACGATGTGGGCCGCCTCTTGCTGCCCAACCTTCCCCCATGGAAGGAACCAGTTCCATCCATCATCACATCATGGATAAGGGGGAAGAAAGCTGTTGTTGCCGAGGCGGATTTCCACCAACGCTTCCGGGTTCTCATAGCTGCCCTCCTCCATCCTTACATAATATGTAAGGATGGAGGAGGGCAGCTATGAGAACCCGGAAGCAAAGACAAAGAGTCCGAAATAATGATAATTGAATGATAAGATGAATTTAAAGCATAAACTATGGCTTTATCAATAGCAAAAATTTCAGGGGAAAAGACTGATGTACGAGTCGGCAGTCGGAACCTGAGGGCACATTCACACGACCATACACTTGCAGCCACACAATCATCCGTCTTGGAGCAGTCAGTGTCTTTTCCCCTGAAATTTTTGCTATTGATAAAGCCATAGTTTATGCTTTAAATTCATCTTATCGTCTTACCGTCTTGGAGCAGTCAGTGTATATATTATATACACTGACTGCTCCAAGACGGATGATTGTGTGGCTGCAAGTGTATGGTCGTGTGAATGTGCCCTCAGGTTCCGACTGCCGACTCGTACATCAGTCTTTTCCCCTGAAATTTTTGCTATTGATAAAAGCCATAGTTTATGCTTTAAATTCATCTTATCATTCAATTATCATTATTTCGGACTCTTTGTCAGCCCTTCAGGCAATAGCGTCTGGCCGTACGGATACAAATGATATCCGGGGCAACATCATTAATGAATTAAACTCAAGTCGTAAATCCTTTTCACTGATTTGGCTGCCTGGACATTCCAATATACGCGGGAATGAACAGGCTGACATGCTAGCTATGTCTGCCGCAGAGCTCAAGGGAGCGTGGAAGCTCAGTCGGGATCTGCAGTCATGTCTCTCAGTTGTGAAATAATCAGCGAAACTCCTGTGGCAGAGTCACTGGGACAACCTCCACCTACAAACCATCAAACCCAGCGGGCTTCCTCCGATCGCCACACAAGGCTGGAGGAGGTAGTCCTCGTACGCCTCAGTATGGGCTGCACCCTCCCCACCCACATGTTCCCTTACATAGCAAGCACCACTCTTAAGCCATAATGTTCAAAGTGTTACAATGGAGCTGCAGAAGTATTCGGAATAAAGATTCATATTTGTCACTTTTAGTGAACATACACAGACCGTCTGTTATTTGTCTACAGAAGATGAGACTGCAGGATGAGCCTGATCCTACAGTGTTAAAACACTATCATCCGTATAGAAGATATGAGGGACACGGTGTTGCCATATACATACATAAAGCACTAACACAAACAGAAGTAACGTTGAATACACCTCTGGAAGCTGTTGCGTGCAGGGTGAAATTCAACAACACGTATCTGCCTATCTGTTCCCCCTACTTGCCTCCTAATGCTCCCATTGTTGATGACGATATCACATCTCTTATTAGCCAGCTTCCGGGCAACAGGTTAGTATTGGGCGACTTTAAAGGTCATCATCAACAATGGGGAAGGTAGAGGTCAAGTGTACGTGGGGAGCAGATAGTTGACATTATGTTGCAGACAAACCTATAGGAACAAGAAAGCTCATCTACAATTTGGCAAAAAATTACCGAAAATGTTCGACACCACCAACATATTCTGTGAAACGTGAAAATAGTGAGCAGTTGATGAAACAAGAAGAAATAAGCAGAAGATGGATAGAATATTTTAACCAATTATTAAACGTAGAAAACGATATTGAAGTAAATGAAGAATATCCGGATAGAGAAAGAAATGTAGAGCAAGAAAGCCTCATTACGGTTGATGAAGTCCAAAATGCATTAAAGAGGATGAAGAATGGTAAAGCTTCTGGAGAAGACCTAATTCCACCTGAGATTCTGAAAGATATTGGAAAAGGAGGTATATTGTGGATAGTTGATATCTTTAACTTGTGTTGGAATGAAGGATAAACACCATCTGAATGGTATAAGTCAATCATTTGAGCAATTTTTTTAGAAAGGCGATAAAACGGCTTGTAAAAATTACATGGATTACATTACATGGATTTAGGCCCGGAAGATGAAAGATTCACCTGATTTTTGGTTTGAAATGGTATATGAGAAAAACTGGGAATTTAATAAAAAGAAGTTTACATGGCTTTTTATAGATTTAGAGAAGGCCTTCGATCGGGTACTTAGAGAAATTTTATGGAACATACTTGGTAAAGAAGAGTATGACGTACCAACATAACTGATTAAAACAATAAAAAATACGTATGAAAACAGTTTATGTAGTCAACACTCATTCAGAAAGTAGCGATTGGTTTCGTGTAACAAGAGTGAAACAGGGCAGTGTATTATCACCAATCTTATTATAATTTTCATGAACTATTGCGCAAGATTATTCTGTAGAAGATAAGAAGGTGAAATTTTCGGCTATGCAGACGCCCTGGCATTAATATGTGATGCAGAAGATGGATTGCAAAGATTTGTCACAGTTTGGGATGAAGAACTTCTTGCAAAGGGCATGAAAATAAGTAGACCTAAAACTGAAGTTATGGTTCTGAGTAAGGAACATCAAGATTTAAATATTAGTATAGGGGACCAATATCTCATGCAAACAAATCATTTCAAATATCTTGTAGTAATTTTTAGTACAGAAAACGAAATGCTAGTGGAGTTAAACAACACGATAGCAAAGTTTAATGGAACGGTTGATACATTATATCCTATTCTTAAAGACATGTATCATCTGGAGTGAAATTAGTAATTTATACTAGTAATTGCGGCCAAGGTCAAAAGTAAGGTACAATCCTGTGGAATGAAAGTGCTAAGGCTGATTAATTAAGCAGGTCACTAGAATGAATAGATTGAGAAATGAAGACCTAAGACAATAACTGGGAGTGGAAAGCATACTCAAAATAATAGAGGAAGGACAGCTACGTTGGTTTGGGCATATGAAAAAAAATGGAAGAAAATTGATACCCTAGAAAATACTGAATTTAGACCTCAAGGTAAAAGTTGAAGAGGAAGACCTAGAATGAGATGGCGTGATGAAATCAAGACTGCCCTTGAAAAACGAAATGAAGATTTGGATGACATCGAGGAACGCCATGTATTCAACGATCGACAAACGTGGAAAAGTATGGTGAGGCAGGACTACTGACAATCTACTAAAGATTACAGGAGTTAGGAGAGAAAGGTGATAAAGATTCATATGTGTTATTGGGTCTGTAACTGAATATATTATCGAGACATGTTACTTCCCTAAGTCCTTGTCCTTTACGTTTGAAGCCAGATAACAAACGTTATCCTTGCTGCTACTTGGTATATAATTACCCAGGTTAAGGACAGGAAAGAGTTATTACTTAAAGCTAAGTAAACCTGGGTTGTAATAATTGTGTCTGCGCACCATGAGTCCATAGCGACGATATTTGTGTGTAGTATCAATGAAATGATCGTAAAGTTGGATGGAGACACTGGAAGCACGCTCGGTGTTCCTACGATACACTATCTGTGCATTAAGGGGTGAATACAGTGTATTTCTGTAGCACTGTATGGAGGGTGAGTCCACACACTGAAGGTAAGTTCTGACCACACGCAGCTTTAGCTAAACTGTCCACCGTGTCATTACCAGAGTCCCACATGAGACGGCACCCACAGAAATGATACAACTAAGGCACTATCACGGCAACTGGCAAGCTGAAACAATATATTCCACACTACTTTGTGATAAGCTGGTCTTGGAGATGAAAGGATGTACAAGGCAGGCTTATGTAACAAAAAACAAACAACTTGTGCAACAAGAAAAAAAATAATTCTTTGTTTCTGGGCAATAACCATTAGTTTCGTATTCATTATGCTTTAAAACACCGGAAAAAAGGTGTCAGTGATTCGAAACTTCGGGTTTCTTGTCAGCAGATCGATTTTATTGGAATAAGAATATTACTATTTTTAACGCTATTTGGACATCTGAGACATCGTTTTTATTTATTTATTTTTTTTTTTAATAATTTTCTGCTGCTTTATAAGACATTTTTATTATCCAATATATTGTAATGTTGCTAGGAGTTTCGAAAAATTTCTGGGATGGGTTGGAAAATGATACGAGATTGTAGAATGTTCTCGAGGATGGGAGGACCGTGCATTGACCTCATCAGAGAATTGGCCTTGATAAAGTCTAGCGCCGAGCTGCTCATTTCCAGACTGAAAGAAAGAGTGGGACTTGCTGGACGACAGCATTCGAGTAGCCTCCCAGAAGAAGCGGCATCGCGACTCTCAGTGTTCTTCACTCTTAGAGATGGGTTGTGCTACTGCCATGAGATCAAAGGACTCTTCGACACTGTGGGCATTCCCTGCAACACCTCTGACTGGCGGCTATTCATCGACAGTTCATCTAAAAGCCTGAAGGCTGTTTTACTGCACAACACAAATCAGTGGCCTTCGATTCCTCTGGCTCATTCAATGCATATGAAAGAAGAGTACCAGAACGTCAAAATCCTGCTGAGTGCACTGAAGTACGAACAATTCAACTGGGAGGTCATTGGTGATTTCAAAATGGGAGGCTTCACCAAATTTCCTTGCTATCTATGCCTCTGGGATAGCCGAAATACGTTCCTTTACTACGAGAAAAGGACCTGGCCCCTCAGGACCGGCTATGAGGTTGGGGCCCATAACGTGAAACAAGAGCCGCTGGTGGAGTAAAGGAAAGTGCTCATGCCATCCCTACACATCAAATTGGGCCTCATTAAGCAGTTTGTTAAACAACTGGATCCAGAGGGTGAGGCCTTGAAGCACATCCAGAAGCTGTTCCCGAAGTTGTCGGAGGCGAAGATCAAAGCAGGAGTATTTGTGGACCCCCAGGTGAGGCGACTTATTGAGTCCGACAGGTTTCCTGAGAAGCTCTCTGAGGTTGAGCTGGCAGCTTGGACAAGCTTTGTTTCTCTAGTCAAAGGTTTCCTCAGAAACCACAAGCCATAGAACTACAGAGAAGTCGTTGGTGAAGTTGTGGATACGTACCGAAGAATGGGCTGCCGGATGTCACTGAAGCTACACGTACTACACGCTCACCTTGATGTGTTCAAAGAAAACATGGGAGGCTAGTCAGAAAAACAAGGTGAAAGATTTCATCAGGATATAAGGTCTTTCGAGGAGCGCTACAAGGGACAGTGCAATGAAAGTATGATGGGGGATTATATCTGGAACCTTTTGCTTGAAAGTGAACTGGAATACAATCGCCAATCTTGTAGACGAACTTCTTTTTAATTAAACTATAGCACTAGAATTTTTGCATCAATTCTGTATCAAAGCTCCGGATCAATACTCTTTATCAACGCTTTGCATCACTGCACTGTATCGCTGTCTGTGTATTAACATATCTATTTCCTACTCGTTTCCTTCTTTTTATGCTCATTTTTGTAGATGGGGCCTGGAGAACTTAATTTTTCATCACTAATTTATCTAAATAGTCGTGTTAACATCAATTATAATCAACAGGATTCACTTGATTTATAAGCAGATAGTCTGAAAACCCTATGAATTAATAAGCAAAAAATGGCAGAAAATCAATAAATTGACCTCGTGAACTCAGAACCGAACTTGGTGACTGCTGATTTTTACTTATTTATGCCCTAAAAAATCATAAAATAATGGTTTTAACTCAAGGACAAACTTTGTGTTACACGGAGTAATCAATCCGTTCAGTCTAAGTTGGGTAACAGCGTCCAATGGGTTATTCAGATCATAATAGGTAGAACTGGACGAGTTGGGTAAACGGCGGCTAATCCACCCATCTCCCTCTTCCGCCTCTGTAGTCGTGGAGAACATGGCACACGCTACACGCCCATCCACCTACAACGAGCCGTCTACATAGAGATGGTGTGCAGCAGCAACCGTGGCAGACACAGAGGTGATGGTCTCCAGGGCCAAATGCTTCCGTAGGAGTAGATGGTCTGTCTTGGCTGTAGGAGTGAAGATGACTGGATAAGCTCTTCGCCAAGGTGGTAAATCAGGGATAGCCTCCACATCAGGGACATCAATGGTGAGCCTCCGCAAATCTGCACACACTGTGCAAACAAGGGCACATCCGCTTGGAGGAAGGGGAGACAAGGGCGTATCTGAGCCGAGTGATAGGCTACTTGTATGAAGTGGGAGTAGTGAGGTTCAAGATGAGAGTAAAGACATTTGACTGTGAAGTGAAAGGAAATGGACTAAGGACGCCACCTTGCAGACTACCCAAATCGGAATAGAACCCGAGCAGTTCTGTTGCTGAGGTAGCTGTGTATCCATCTTAACAAGTTACCCTTAACACCAAATTCAGCAAGCTGATCAAGTATTGCATTCCTGTTTGCTGTATAAAATGCACTCTTAAGGTCAATGAATGCTGCAACACTGGTGGGGGTGAGGCGAGAGTGTTCCCCTTAATTTTTGCATGATCTATGAGTGGTTGAAGTGGTGGGACGCATCCTAACGCTGTGTGCTTTGCGAGGAAAATTGGGTGGCGACAACTCGTCCATGTTCATGTTCTCCAGGCGGGAAAGAATGGCATCAAACTTCTCGGTGAGTGTAGAGACTAGCGATCATTGGCTGCTAGCCTTCAATGAGGGTAGCGGGTTTCGTGTCTAAGGAAGCCAGTTTAGTGGCAAGATCAACAAGTCGAGCCTCAAACGCATCATACCGCTCCTCCAGTGATTTGCAGCGAGAAGTCAGGGTAGCAATAGCCTCCCGAAGCTCAAGAATTTGATCCCACTCCGAGGTGTAGAGGCAGGCGATGAGGGAGGAGGCGGCGGAGAGGGAGAAGGGGGAGGAGGCGGAGCTTGTGTTGTCTGGGACAACCTTGCCATACATAACTCCAAGGATTCTCTAAGGATACCAAGCCGTGAATTTTACCTTGGAGGAAAGAAAGGTCATGGCGCCACAGTGGTCACTGACGGAAAGTAAAAGATAGAGAATGGAACCCATTTTCTCTGTTTCACAAGGGATTGCTATATTGTTTTGCTTAATTTTTCGCCCTCCTTTTCTTATATTAGTCGTATTCATTCATAGTCGTACATTGATACATATACATATAGATTAATATATTTTATTGTGTAATATCGGTTATAGAAAGTCAATAGCCATAATGACTAGATTAATTCTCAAACTGTAAACAAAATTTTAATGCCTCCTGAGCATTGAATTTCATGCTTGCAATGTTGTGACAAGAATAATCACTGCATTCACATAAAATTATTGATAGAACACACACACACTATTGAAGACCCTGCACAACTAACTGTGTGTCGGGGCGCGCGTCTATATGGCCCAGTGGCCCTGCAGCTCCTACCTAGTGCTGCCTCGTCGCCTGCCCTGGGGCCGGATTCAGAAAGCACTTTACACTATTCAAGGGGTGTATATCTCACAGTTACAACTTTCAAACAGTGTTTGGTATTCAGAAAGCCACTTACAACTTTCAAATAGTGTGAGAATGGTGTAAATCTGGGCCCAGAACTACACCATCTGAGGAGGTGGTGTAACTCACTCAGATGAACATAAAATTCGGTATAACTAATGTTTGCCAAGAAGATATAAGTGATTTGAAACACTACGACACCCAAAAAATCATTCTATAAAGGCTGGATGATATATAGCCCACTGTGGAGACGATTCTCGGCTAGCCTAACTGCACCCCCACGGGCCCCACAGGCGAGCCGGACGGACCACAGACCGACACGAGTGTCCCTAATATTTAGATCTCGTGTTAGGAGGGGGGCTCGCTGCTCCACGTGTCGCCTCGCCCATGGTAACAAGGTGGTGGTCTTTCCAGTCAGCTTGCGTTGGAGCCACTGCATTCATCTACAAGTGAAATGTGTGTCAGCGCCAATGAAATTCAACTCAACAATAAAACCAGTCAATATGTCACAACCTTTAGAACAATCTGGATAAGGTTAGGCTAGATTTGTAAATGTTTTAACGATATTTATCTAACATTTCGTGTGAGGCAGATACTCCAATATATAGAATGGCTTTTTATTTAAATGTGTCATATTTATTGACTTATCTTATCATTATCTATCACTACATACCTTCTAGTGTTTCTAGGGAACAGATGAAGACGCATCCGTGGACAAGTTGCTCAATTTTCGCGACAAAAGCAGCAAGAACTGTTGTTGCTGTGCGTGGGGACATTTTGAATGTGGTGGTGCCGGTGGAGCGTTACCGCTGTGTGGCGTCAACAGCTGGCCGGGCCCAGGGGTCCCCACCCTTCACTACTCTCCAATGCTGCTGCCCCCTATATTGCACTGACGGTATGAACATTTTCCTCAATTTCGCCAATTCGATTACTTCATCCTTGCTTATAATATCCTTGCATAACTCCCTGCTTGTTACACCGAGGACACTTCCAATGTGTGTTTGTAGAGGAGGGCTGAGAGAGTGGCTCTGTGTCTGTAGTGGCTAAGGGAGTGGCAGGAGGAGGCAGAGCAGCGAGGTGTTGGCAGGTGCGGGAGTGTTCATGAGCAGCACACCAAGCACATTTTACCCTTGCACTGTAGTAGCGGGAGAGGTGGCCGACTCCCCAGCATCGGAAACACCAGGTTTCATCATCTCTAATCCAGCAGAATTCAGGAGGAGGCAGAGCAGCGAGGTGTTGGCAGGTGCGGGAGTGTTCATCAGCAGCACACCAAGCACATTTTACCCTTGCACTGTAGTAGCGGGAGAGGTGGCCGACTCCCCAGCATCGGAAACACCAGGTTTCATAATCTCTAATCCAGCAGAGTTCACATTCAAGAGGACAGTGAAGGAAACTAAAGAAAAAGGTGCAATGGGGCGGGTCAAGGAGGCTCCAAGCTACAACAATGCGATTGATAGGCACACCGTTTTGGCAAAAATGCAAGTGAGCACCAGGTAGCTCAAGGGCGAGGGAGGGATGAACACCGAAAGGGTATCGAGTTATCAGATAGCTGGGGTATTTTCTAAGCCTTTCAGGAGAATTAATTATGCACATCGAGGGTGAGAGAAACTCACTTCGTGACGCGCTTCACGATGTCCTGGCGGCTCTTTGCGATATACACAAACCGTGACGACACAGCTGCCATCTTCACCTCGCGAGACCGTTGAATCTGAAATGTTTTTTTTTACTTCCATAAGCCAACGAAGCTTAATTTCCAGAGATGGACGTCCTCTGAAGGCAAGCTTCACGTTGTCAGCACGGTGAGCAAAAGCTGGGGATGCAGGTCGAGGAACAGCAGGACTCTGTGAAGACAGCGTCAGGGAAGATATGAAGGAAATCCCGGCCTTGGAGAGAATCTGGTTATGTTTCGGAGACAAGATGCAGCTCCAGAGGTAGCGACAGCAGGAACCTGTGCTGGTGACGAGGGTAAGTGTAGCCAATGGTCTCCAGTTTGGTCATCATCCTCACCGAAAGCTAGGTCCATATGAAGATCAGCAAGAGTGGCGGGTCCAGTGTACTCCATGATGCTCTCAGGAAGTACAGGCAATCACGTAAAGGTGAGCAGCATCGCGCTGATGGACCCCTGGCTCAGCCTTCAAATTTCCAATAACGGTACAGACTAAGTCCAAATCCCTTGAAAACCGGAACTGGCACAGAACTGTTCTCTAGATCTTACTGCAACTCCACGATACGTCCTGACAAGTCCAGAAACTTTGAGCCTGCAGTAAGTTGGGAAGTTCAAGGAGAGCCTTGGAAACATGTCCTACCTGCGCCACCACACACACACATACACACACACACACACACACACACACACACACACACACACACACACACACACACACACGAGAGAGAGAGAGAGAGAGAGAGAGAGAGAGAGAGAGAGAGAGAGAGAGAGAGAGAGAGATATTATATAAGATTACAAAAGAAGAACAGACACCAGAGACCTGTTGGCCTATAATTAGGGTATCTGCTGAGCTATTTACTATTTCTCTAGTAGTGAACTACGTGTTAGAGATCACGATAGAATAGTTAAGGCTCTCTCCCCACCACCTCTCCCTCCGGCAACGTGCCGGCAGAAAACAGTTAAAAAGAAGCACCATGTACCTCGTAGAAAATAAGGACATAGAAATTTTATAGTAAAGAATGAAGCTAGAAAACTTTCTATGCTAGACTAGACTACACCTGTGGGGAAAATAACTTTATTAATAATAATCACATGTTTTGCCACAGTTGTTATTGGAAAGATAAGATGAATATGACTAATTTGGAATTTATAAGATTTTTGAGAGGTTCGCCGGTATGTGTTTAGTCGCTCTTCTTTGTACTCTTTCCAGTGGGTTTTCGTCTTTTGGTTTGGTGACCAAAATTGTACTGCTTCTTCCGAGTGAGGCCTCACCAATGCTGTATAGAGTCTTTTCATAAGTCTGGCGATTTATGATCAATATTTCTTGTAATTTCTTGTAATCTTATTCGTTTTTTTTTTTTTCTTGCTGCAGTGTACTGATCACTCGTTTTAGAGTTTTTGCTAATGATTACTCCGAGGTCTTTTTCTTGTTTTACGTTACCGAGCTCTTGATCGCGTATTTGCAATTTGAAGTGAGGATTTTTATCGCCAATGTGCGTAACCCTGCATTTTTCTACGTTTAAGGATATTTGCCATTTCTCACTCCAATGACTTAATTTGTTTAGGTCCTCTTGAATTGTATAGTCCGCGAATTTTGATGTTTTTGACAATAGGTCGCTCTCCAAATTATCTATATATATTATAAACAGCGTGGGTCCCAGTAGGTACTAACCCCTGAGGCACACCACTAGTTACCTGTAGCCAATCAGATGCTTCTCCATTTAAAACGACGCGTTGAAGTCGATTTGAAAGCCAGTCTCTTATCCATGAGATTGCAGTTTAGAAATTAGCCTGTTGTGAGGGATCGTATCAAATGCTTTTTGGAAGTCCAGGTAGATTGTATCTTACGATACCCGGACATCCCAATTCGCATATACATCATTAAAGAATTCTAATAAATTTGTCAAGCAAGATCTATTACTACGAAAACCATACTGATTTTCTGACATTGATTTGTTAACTTCAAGGAATGAAACTATTTTATCTCTGATTACTTTTTCGAATAATTTTATTATAAGCGACGGTAGACTTATCGGCCGATAACTTGGTGCTTGTTTCTTATCTCGTTTTTTAAATGTTGGGGTAATGTTAGCTCTTTTCCATGCACTGGGTATTTTACCTTGGGCTAATGATTTCTTAAATAGTAAAGTTATAGATAATCTAATTGGATACAACATTCTTTTAGTATTCATAGTGAGATATCGTTAGGTCCTCTAGACTTATTTGGATCTATTTTTTGTAAATATTTACGTATCTCCTGTGCTTGTATTTCGCATTTTTAGCCATCTCTTTGCTGTCACTCATAAGGTTATCTTCAGCATATAATAAAGGTCATATATTATCCCTTATGGTTTTCTTGCTGCGAATATAACTGGAAAACAATTTGGGATAATTTTCACTTCGTAATCGCGCTTGTTTTTTTCAGAGATAGATAGATAGAGAGAGAGAGAGAGAGAGAGAGAGAGAGAGAGAGAGAGAGAGAGAGAGAGAGAGAGAGAGAGAGAGAGATGTCTAAGATTTAGGGCAAGCTACCTCTCATCTTAAGATTGGACAACTCGACCAAGAAATTCTGTACAGTTAAAGGAAGCGGCTTAGACACAACTTATTTTTTCTCCTCTTTCTTTTTTGTTCTTTAGACATACACAGTATTAGTAAAACATCACTGAGTATCCTTCTAGACACAAAATTTTTATTTGTTTCCATGTTAATGTTATTTAGTATTAATATTCAGTACTAGTACCATTAAATCTGAACATTTTCCTTACTTCATTTGTGATCATCATTATTGATTTATATTTTTAAAAATCGACTCAAAAGATTTCCTCTGGTTCTGAGAAACTTCTTTGGTTTAGGTTTTCGAAATAATTATATTCATGTATTCCAGACGGCTTTTTGGAATTTTCTTTTACATTTTAGTTATTTGAAAAAAAAGCCAACGCTGAGAGAAGCTGTGACTCACCTTGGCCATCTCTGTTTCAATGCGGTCGACCTCTTGAAGTCCAAGTTGATGAATCTCTGGCACAGGTATGCTTGTTGACGTATGGAACCTACCGGAATCAACTGTGTTATTGGGGGCATCTTACACCTTAATTAATGGGTTGGTCTCCTCTCACAGTCAATTAATTAATCAATTATGGGGGCATACACTTAGGGGCGCGTTGCCTTGCCTATCCTACGACGCCTCTCCCGATGGTCAAGCCTCGCGAGTCTCCACGCAGACTCCCTTCCCATACTGAGTAGGTGCTAGCAGGAGGCATCGACTTGCCACAGCCATGAGTTCTCTGGGCGTCCCCTTGGCCTCCTCCATTGAAACCACTGACATACCTCATCGTGTCTCTTCTCAGGAGAGCTCTAGTCCTATGTGACAAAGCCTTGTACTGGTCGCGATTCCCAGCAAGTCTGGCAGCGAGATTCTCCTCAATACTTTCCAACGTCTCCACTGAGGTGAAGCCACTCCGTGACCTGGGCGCTTTCCAATGCATTCCTTGGCAGCCTCAAGAGTCTCACGTTTGAAGATGTCCCACAACTCTTCAGGGTAGTCAAGGGTGTTGAAAACTCCAAACCGATTGGAGATTGTCACTGCATACTTTAGAGCACATGTCAAGTCCTTCAATTTCTCAAGATGAAACACATTGTGGTCACATCTTGGAGGCTTTCTGGACTTGACGTGAAGCTTGAGTGTAGCAACAACAAACCTGTGATCAGTCGCAAAGAACTCAGTACTCCGAAAAACCCTGCAGTTCTGAAGGATCCTCCAAAGAGTACTATCAAAGATATGGTCGATTTCCTTGGCTACCCCTACGGCATTGCTATACCAAGTCCACCTGTGCAGCACTGGTCCCTGATACCAGGAACCTGCAATTCTCAGCTTTCTGGATCACAATATTCAGAAGGAAAGAGCTGTTGTCATTCCTGGTACTAGAACCATGGGGGCCAGCACATAACATGCCCTTTCAGTGCCAGTAACAGCATTAAAGTAATCCAGTACAATGAGTGCATCACAATGGGGACACTTGTCCAATATAGAATGGAGTTTGGTGTAGAACATCTTCTCCACAGCCACCCAGATAAGACGACTGTCAAAGTCTAGACTGATGTAACGAGTCGTCTCAACACAGAAGATGCGGCTATTTGAGAGAGAGAGAGAGAGAGAGAGAGAGAGAGAGAGAGAGAGAGAGAGAGAGAGAGAGAGAGAGAGAGAGAGAGAGAGAGAGAGAGAGAGAGAGAGAGAGATCTGGGTTAAGTCGACAAAAGTGCATGGCTGCATTCTTTGAGGCTGAAAATCGAAAACCGCGTTCAACATCCCAATGAGATACCCTATTAATTGCTAGTTGCAGCTTTCGTTCTATAACAACGACATACAAGCAGCTGAGAAAGAAATAGAGAGATCGTCAACATAGAGGTAGCTTTGGACGCCATCAGGGACCGCACCAATGAGACCATTAATAGCCACAGCAAACAAGGTAACACTGAGAATAATACACTGTAGTACACCATACTCAAGAGGGAAATCCTCAGAAAGAACACCACCTACCCGGACTCGTATAAGACGATCAGATAAAAAAAACTTCTGAATAAAAAGAGGGAGGTGGAGGATTCTAATGACAGAACAGCATCAGTGGTAGACCGCGCCTTTCTAAAGCCATACTGTACCGGGGTTAAGAAATTACCGTTTTCCAGGTACCACACAAGCCGCTTCTTGATCATCTTCTCTAATACATTACAAACACAAGAGGTCAAAGAGATCAGCCGATATTTAGTAGGTTGAAGATGGTCATCCCCAGGCTTTGGAATGAGGTGTACAACTGTGGTATCCTGGCACGGATAAAAGAAGAGGGAAGAAACAAGAAAATAAGAAGAAATGAGAGAAAAAGAAATAAGAGAAAAAATAATATAATAACAGTACCAGAGTAGGTAGGAGGTGAAAACTTGAGAAGGATTGATGGGAAGCTCCCCAAAGCCTGACCGTTTTATGAAACGGCACTGCAGGCATGATCCAGAAGTAAACATAGAGTCAGGGGAACTGAAATGTTTGGTCCTGGGAAACCAGAAGGAGCGGTAAACCTCAGGAGAGGGGCCTAACTTTCAGAGCATGCATTGTCTTAACTCCGCCCCCATACCGCAGTGGGTGTGTCTAGTATAAAGTTGACCAGTGCCATGATACCCAGGCTAGGCATGCCACGCCTAGGGCGTGTCTTTTGTAAGAGATGTAATTACTGCATGTTGGAATATGGGAAATGTATAGAATATTCGACCTCAGCTATAAGGATAGTTTCCTTAGGAAAATATGTGACAACTGAAATATAAAATGAGATGTAACGGAGAGAAAAAACTTTTTAGAAACAGCTTGTTGAGTTCAAGAGAGAGAGAGAGAGAGAGAGAGAGAGAAGCTGAGGAGGTCGCAGCTTCCCTCACCAGAGGAAGGTCATGAGCGACATGGATACACATAAACTTGTATCAGTATGTGGAGTTTTGAATGTTGGTAATGCAGTCTCATTAATTTGTTGTGTTTATGAAATGTAAGGAGGAAAATAGTGGATGTGTTGGTGTGGATTTTTCTGTGACATTAACATTGAATTATTTCGAGTTGAATATTGAAGAGAGATTGATGAGAAACATTGATAATATCGTGTGTTACGTATATTGACGTGAGATGTATTTCGACATTAATATTGAGTTATCTGGAGTTAAATGTTGATGTGAGATTGATGAGAAGCGTTGATAACATTGGGGGTTACGTACATTGATGTGGGATGTATTTGACATTGATATTGAATTACATGTATATGGAGTTGATTTTCGATGAGATATTTGGTGAGAAACTTTGATAAAATTGTGTGTGAATTATATTGAGTTGAATTGTGAGGAGAGACTTGAAGAGAACTTTGGGGATATTGTGTTATGTGTATTGGAAGTCATCAGCTGGTTGCTGGAGTAAGGCTTAGGTTAATAACTTGTGTACTTAGCTATTAAGTCAATTAAATGACAAAAAATATTAGCACTGTATATTATCATACCTCGTGGTTATTGATATTGAGTGATAGTCTTACAGAACTATGCAATTGCAACGTGCATGCAAGAAATTGCAGGGCACGACACAGCCGCCACGCCCATAAAGAAGGGAAATCACTATTTCACCAAATAAGATTATATGGATCCAGTAAAAACGTAAAAGTAGTATGAAAATTTTCCGTAAGACGGCATAGGGGATATCATCAGGCCCTGGTGACGAATCGTGACACTGAGAGAAAGCAGTCTTTAACTCTCATATTCCAAAACGAGGCATTCTAAGACTCGCCACAGGGTAAAGTAAAATCGACTCCAACATCCTACAAGTTTTGCCTATAACTAGCACCAGGCACACCAGGATCTTTTTGATAAATATTAGCAAAATGAGAGGCAAATAGGCTGGCAACTGTGTCAGGTTCTGCCACCTTCTCGCCGGCATTCAAAAGGACAGGAGAAGGAGGAGAAAACTTATCGGAAATCTTGCGAACTTTGTTAAAAATCTCAGCTAGAGGAGTCCTAGCTGTGATGGAGGAGAGATAGTCTCTCGAAGACCTGCATTGAGTTTCCTTCAAAATGTGGCGAGCTCGAGAGTCACTTCCTGATGTAGCATGGGAAACTTTAGATGAGTAACGGCCGCATCGGGAAGCTGTAGTGCAGTGTTTTCGACCGTGACCAAATTTGTAACAACCAAAGCCTGAAGGGGCCTATCGATGAAAGTCTTCACTCGCACCCG
This sequence comes from Callinectes sapidus, assembly GCA_020233015.1. Lineage (NCBI taxonomy): Eukaryota > Metazoa > Arthropoda > Malacostraca > Decapoda > Portunidae > Callinectes > Callinectes sapidus. The sequence goes on from CM035192.1 coordinate 20,835,597, forward strand.
AGGTGAGCCAACGTTTATGTAATCTGTGTGGGAAGAACCGAAAAAAATTAAGGACAATCATATTGTCCTTTCTTTTCACCTTCCATACCTTCTGGACTGCGGGCAGGCACATGACATAAATGTTGTGTTCACTAAACTCACCCAGGTCATAATTGAAGACTATATTTCCCGGCTGTAATACAAGGTTTGGTGGGGCCGTATGGAGTCTAATATAGAATTATCCGAACACTGTAAATGGAGCAGCATCTTCGCTTGTGTTAAATTCCTGGGCTTAATTAGTAGCTCCTTACCGAATTTTTAACGTTTTCCCGGGGGAATGTGGCCCACTTCTGCGTGAAGGTACCTGGTGGTTTATATGAAATTCCCCCGGCCGTTGCGATATTAGACCACCGAGGAGTAGGGACTTGTCGAACCTCGGAAGAGGCCTCCTCAGCTACTCGCTCCAGGATGATGGGAGGATAGTCTAGGTCAGATTCTGTCACATTCCTTGAAGAGAGGGTCTCCGCTCGAAGACCCGGGATGTTGAACGACCCCACTGCCTGCAAAGCCGTGGCAAAGACCACATAACACCTCTTGGACGGACAGTCCTCGTTATACGTCAGCCGAATGTGGACAACGTCCCCATAAGGCTTCACAAGGTCATGAATGGCCCTGTACGTACGGTCATGTACGTGCGGTCATGCAGGAAGAGGACATCAAGTCCACCGGCAGGAGGTGAGTCCAAGTCATTATGATGACCAGAGGAATCATCCTCGAAAACCTGGTCAGCCACCTCACGAGGAGAAGAGTAACGGACAGACGAGGGGACTGAGCACTGGCCGCCGCGGACGGGGTACCTCGTCCCCCACGAGACTGCTCGTTTTAAAAAGCATGAATACGAATGTATACTCCCGGCGGTGCTAAGACCCTCTTCCCCAAAGTCTTCCGGCCCAGACACCCAGCCATCCAACACAAGATGGTCCCCAAGGGCGGCACCGGTGACCCGTACTGGCAGCCTGTGTCACGGGAACCATTTAGTCTAGCCCTTCCCTGGCAGACCTTACTAGCATGGGAAACACTCTCTTCCCAAAATGGGGCAGAGCAGGGATCGAAACCCCCTCCAGCATAGCTCTCCAGGTACTTGGGGCACGCATGCCCCCCCAACCACGACAAGGCGGCTCCCATGAGGATGGGGGGGGGGGGGGTCAGTGCCAGCGACAGCATTACAATATCCCAAGACTTTCTTCTATTAAACTGTAATTCCGCTATTTCTACATTTCCCACGTTCTATGTTTTTTAACAGTTTTGGTTCAAGATGAGTGTAGGAAAATGCCTATCCTCACATTTTATATAATCCTTTTGCCTTTCGATTTAGGGGATGTCACTTTTTCTACTTTCTCTATTTCTTATACATAAAAAAGTTACTTATTCAGAAAAGAATCATCGCTTTGTCGAAAGATTTCACTTTCATCTCTTGGTCTAAGTGTCAGCATACATAACTAATGATTACCTGACGAGCTGGTTATAGCGTGCCTCCCCATCTGGGAGACTGGTGACAGCGATCTCAGGGCGAGTCACGTACTTACTGTCAATGTACTCTCGTAATTGTTTAAAAGCCGGCGAAACCTGAGAGAGAGAGAGAGAGAGAGAGAGAGAGAGAGAGAGAGAGAGAGAGAGAGAGAGAGAGAGAGAGAGAGAGAGAGAGAGAGATAATTTATGTAAGACGGGCAAATATGAAATAATGAGAACTAACAATTGGAGAGCCAATTGCTAATAAGAAAACAAAACAAGTTATCTATAACCAAAAGATTGGTAAATAAAAATATATAATTAAATGATTTTTGCAAAAATATCTCCAATTTGATAAAAAGAATAATGAATTTAGGATTAGGTAAAACGTAGGCAATCAGCTGACCTGCTGGGTGATAATGATTCTTCCCCGTTCTTGAAATTGAGATATTTCTTCCTCAGTGAAGTCATCCGGGAAGTCGTTCAACACTTCCCACAGAGGAGACTCCTCAGCAGTTATCACCACATATCTTCCCAAACTCTGCGATACACCTTTCTGAAAGAAAAGAAATTAGAACATTTACAAAAAGAGACAGACAGGCATTTACAAAAAGAGACGAAGGCAAGTTCAAAGTGAGTAACAAAGGTACACAATTTCCTAAACATGTTTCCTGGTTAGGTCTTTATGAACGCGACATCTCGCTCAGTCTTCCGACAGTTTACTAACATGTACATATCTGAGGAGGATATTGATACTATGGTTAGCAACGCAACACAACCTGGATGTACTGGAAAGTGCATTAGTGACAAGCACACCGTGAGTGTAATACACGATAAAGGCATTTTAGCTAGCAACACAGTGAAGGGAATTTTATAACTTATAAAAAATTCATTAGCTCTGGGAAGAAAAGTCGTCTTAAATGCAATATACCTTTTTTCACAAAAAGAAAAAAAAAGTTATTTAGAATCTATTTCCTAAGAGATTGAAAAAAATAATAAATAAAAAATGAACAAAACTATTGGCAAAACTGTTTCCAAACATTCATGCATAGAATAGAAAAGTCTGTGTGTGTGTGTTATTCACCTCGGTCGCCTGATGGTCACCCAGCCAGCCTTTCCCTACGGAGGGAGCTCAGAGCTCATGTAGACTGATCTTTGGGTAGGGCTGAGACCACATCACACACTACACACCGGGACAGCGAGGCCACAATCCCTCGAGTTAAATCCCGTACTTAGGCTACTTGCTGCTAGGTGAACAGGGGCTTGATACACTTGCCCACTTGCCTCGCCGCGCCCGGGACTCGAACCCGGGTCCTCTCGGTTGTGAGCCGAACGTGCTAACTACTACACTACGAGGTGTGTGTGTGTGTGTGTGTGTGTGTGTGTGTGTGTGTGTTTACGTAAGAGGGGGAAACTGGCCACAGGTAACAGAAACAATGAAAAAAGAAAGCCCACTAATTTGACATTCCTCTTAAAGGTCAAAAGAATTAGCCAAAATTTAGGGACGAATGTCTTGAAACGTTCTGTCCGTCTTATACATGCGTAAGGACGATTGCACGGGTGGTTTGTGCTGAGTTGTGTTGTCATTATCTGAGAGACGGCGTGGGCTGAGACGCTCTTTCATTGGTTGAGCGTTGAGTTGTGGGCTGTCTTGGTGTGAGTGTGGCTGGTTCTCTTGATTGGAGGACTTGCAGGTCTCGTAGTTTTTTTTTGTTTAGTTTTGTTTATTTGTGGGGATATATTTTTTATGTAGTGTGCTCCGAGGTAAAGAAGGCGGTGTGGATCCTTTTCTATGTCTATGGTGAGTGTGTTTTCTTCCAATATGCCACGAGTTAATTCTGTCTCATATTTGGTTGTTTAGTGTTTTTTAATTGCACCGTTCTGTAGGTGGCAGGTATATAGGTGTCTTTTTAACAGCGTAGTCCGTGTCATCCCGATGTATTTTTGAGGTCTACAGTCCTCAATGGCGCAGGTGTGGTCGTCTATGACATGACGTGGGTTTGGTGTAGGTGTGTTGGAGTGAGTTTTGAGTTGTTTTTATGTTTTTTTTCATGAGAGAGGCTGAAGACAATCAGTGAGAGGAGAGTTGATAAGACGAAAAGCTTTTGATTCCGCCTGCCACCTACCGCATAAGAGTACTCTGGACATGGACGGAAAAAGCTGTTATGGCAAGAGATGAGATGTGAAGTTTCAAGTTTAGGTTACAAATAAAGGAGAGATCGAGGATAATCGTTATAGAAGAGGGGATAAAGTTGGGTGCCATTGAAGAAAAGGGGATAGTTGTCTGAAAGGTTGTGTTGAGTTAATAGATGGAAACTTTGATTTTTTGAGGCATTGGACACTACAAAGTTTTCTCTACTTCAATGCAAAATCTTAGAGAGATCATAAGTCTGGCATTCTGTGGCATCCTGCATGATTTATTAATTTCTGAAGGGAAAAAAATGGAAAAGTGTAGCGTGGTATCATCAACATAGGAATAGATAGGGCCAGAAGTTTGGTTTAGATCATAAATGAATGATGGAAAGTTAGTGGGTTATAGGAGAAAACTCTATCAAAACTTTCACTAAAATCTCTAAAAGAGGTTGACCAATGGTCAGTGAGGAAAGCCAGACCACCAGTAGAGCGATCTTGACAAAAGCCACACTGGCGTCAGAATGAAGATTGTGGAATGACAGATGGTTATGAATCTTTGCGTAGAAGATAGATTAAAAACCTGTAAACAAATAGGAGATTGAAGCTATAGGGTGGTAGTTTGAGCGATTAGAATGGCCATGGTTTTTAAGGACAGGATGAATGTAAGCAAACTTCCAGCAAGACGGAATGTAGAATTCTAAATTATCAGAGTTGGTAGAATTTGGCCAGGCAGGATGTAAGCACAGTTATTTTTTAAACAATGTAAGGGACCCTATCAATTCCATAAGCCTTCCGAGGAATTAGACCAGCTGCTAAGGCATGGGAAACATCGCTGTAGATATTTTTAACCAAAAGCAGGAAATAATGACAGGAAATAGGAGAGAGAGGAAGAAGCCCAGAATCATCCAAGATGGTGTTATTAGCAAAGGTCTGAGATAAGAGTTCAGCTTTAGATAGAGATGTGATTGCAGTAGTGCCATCAGGATGAAATAGAGGAAGAAGAAGAAGTAAAGTTATTGGAGATGTTTTTTGGCCAGTTATCAGAAATCTGGAGGAGAGTTGGATTTTGAAAGTATTAACATTTTCTATTATTGAAGGAGTGTTTGGCAAGTTGAAGAACAGAAATGGCAGATTCTGGACAAAAATAATAAAGTGTATGAGATTCAGGTAATGGAAAGCTTAAGTACCTTTGGAGGGCAACCTCTCTATCATGTATAGCTCGAGAATAGATTGTGGTAACACCAGATTTGGAAGATTTAGGTTGAGAAAAAGAGGGAGAAATGTAAGTCTCCATGCCTCTGTTATGCACTTAGCTTACAGAGTTGGGTCTCTGACATGGAAACAGTAATCATTCCAGAGAAAATCAGCATAGTCCTTTCTCAGATCCCACAATTTAGTAAAAGCAAAATACCAGAGGTTCCTCTGCCTTGGAGGATTCTGAGGAGGGAATGGGTAAATAGGGCAAGGTATATATGAGATTGTGATCGGAGAGTGCAGCGGAGAATATGGGGTAACAACATAAGCAGAAGGATTAAAGGTTAGGAAGAAGTTGGGAATGTTAAGGGTATCTCAAACTCTGTCAGGGATACGAGTAGGGTGTTGCGCTCGTTGCTCTAGGTCAGTGGTTCTCAAAGTGGGCGGTACCGCCCCCCTGGGGGCAGTGAAACAATCTTGGGGGGGCGGTGAGGCGAAAGGGGGCGGTAGGGTGGCGGTAGGGTGGCATCAGGAGCAGCTAATATGTATATGTCTTTGCCTTTGTTTTTAATTTGAAACCTAACAAAGAAAGGAAATGTGCGTTTTCCTTTGTTTTCAGTTTGAAGCATAACAAATGTGGAATACGTGTATCTGCCTGTATTTTCAATTTGGAAAAAAAAAAAAAAAAAAAAATTATATATATATATATATATATATATATATATATATATATATATATATATATATATATATATATATATACCACCAGGGTTGTTTTATAAAGGAAACTGTGACTACTCTCTTGATTTATGAGACACAAAGGAAAACATTCTACCAGTCTCAATAAGAGGCCACACCATACCATGAACCTCTTCAAACCAGATCGTCAGACCAGAAATGGTCCAGATTAGAACCAATGCTATTAGACCTTGCTGGGAGTAAATTGACGTTGCGGTAGATGCCTGCCATCTTCTAGCTGTGTTATTCACCTCGGTCGTCTGCTGGCCACCCAGCCAGCCTTTCCCTTCGGAGCGAGTTCCGAGTTGTGTAATGATAATGCTAAGCCTCTTAATTGCTATTCATGCCCACACAGAAAGCCTGCTCGGAACAGTTAGGATACTCATGACAGTAGGAATGAGACAAGGATCTCCTACATTATGTCTGTTGATTGTGGTGTTTTTGGAAGAGATAATTAGATTGCTTAATTAAAGGAAGATGTGGAATGGATGGATTTTTGCAATGGTCGCATACGCGGGTTTTAATGGAGGGCACAGTCTTATTAGCAACGACTAAATGTAATACGGTGACGAAAATGTCATTATCGCAGGATTACTTTGAAGAATATGGCATGCAAATTAACCAACTTAAAACAAAATTTTTCGTCATAGGAGGGAAGGAAGGGGATTCAGAGCCATTGGTGGTGAATGGGTAGACGATAGAACACTGCCAGACATGTGTATCTGGGTTCGGTATTCACCAGTTATAGTTCTGTATCTTCCGCCGTCATCGCTCATGCCAGTGCCAAAATGTCACATCCTCTAAAATTTGTTTCCTTTATAAGTAAGAACAATATAATGTACCTTTCGTGGTGAAAAGGCGTGTTTTCGATGCCGCTCTTTTGTCAACAAAGTTGGTTGTGAATCTTGGGTTGGAGCCGATGTTAAACCTATGATAAAATTATACAACTGGTGTCTGAAAAGATTATTAGGAGTAAGAAAGTCTACCTGTAATGACGTGATATATGTTGAGTCTGGCTACCCTCCTTTGCAAGATTTCATTAAATACAGACAGCACAACTTTTTCTATACAATGTGGCAGGAGAGAAGAGGTTATAATGTCGATCCATTAATATTTGTTATGAATTTAATGATGAACTCACAAACCTATACATGTAATGTCATTAAAACTTTTGTGAATGAGAATGTAACCGCGTTAAGTGAAACAATGCTAAAGGTCAAAAATGCACTGAGACAAAGAGAGTCTTCGACAAGGATGACCCACCAGTAAATTAACGCTGATATGATTGTACACTATATATACAGAGAAAGACATGTAATTGATGAATTTCACATATTGTCCTTCACTAAGATGCATTCAGTGGTCACAACCCAGCGTGTGAGACAGGCAGGTGGAACCACCGTGGGAGGGGCCGGCTGCCTCTTGAAGAATGTGTATGTCCATGTGGTTATGTACAAACTGAGAAGCACGTCATCGAACAGTGTCCGCTTACGCAACACATCAGGGAACTATACCAGTTTTCTACAACGACAGAATTATTTTCAGAACGATTATTGCCAGAAATTGTATGCAAAATAACAAACACACGAGATTCTTATTGTATTCAAGGAATAAATATACAAATTGTTAGATGTAGTATGCAAATTATGGTCGGATTCATACCTCAGAAGTAGCTTGTGGACTACAGTTATGAACGTTTAGTAAATTGATTTTTGGGTATAATTATTATAGCATGTAAGATTCTTTAATGTAATATATAATAATGTGTGCTGTGATCATTGAATTATCTATCTATCTATCTATCTATCTGTGTGTATGCACGTGCAGGCGCGCGCTCCGGCAGCAAAAAATTAAGGGAAAAAATCTTGATTGAAACGTGAGCCAATAAATAATGGCATATGGATATCGGTTGTGTGGTGACTTTATACCTCATCATAAAAATGATTCTATATCACAAAATAATAAGGGATTTTCTTTAATATGAAATGCATTCTGTATTATATGTAAACTGAAAAAAATATCTATAAATCAGTACCAAACTCCTTTTTTAAGACTTGAAGACAAGAAAAAAAGTACTTTTAAATACTGGGTGTGCTTACAAGTTTATTCTACATCATCCTCACTATTCCCACTACGTGTGCTAAGTGAAAGTCGCCCTATCTTACCATACATATAATACATGTTCTGTTTGCCTTGCTTGAAAGATTTGTCCCCTTCTTCTGGCCTGATAATCTAACTATTCCTTTCCATTTCACGGTGTCTTCCTCTTGCCTCAAGACGCTATGTATAATGCTACCATTTTATTGTTTCTGGAGTATTTTAGCCACAATATTATGTACATTCGTGTTCATCAGTTATGCAGAATTTTGCCCATGGTACAAATTTACAAAAGACATACAAAAAGCAACGGATTGGAAATGTGCAGGCTTTGAGATTGGAGGTACCTCCTCTAGCCAATCAAATTCCCTAAAAAGCCAGTATTGCTTGAAAAACGTCATTGCGGTCGGTCATCTTGAGCTCTGTCATTATACATTGCTACTGGTTATATCTGGGTCTTTACTGAACTATTCTCTAACCCAGATGTTTCTTTTTTTTTCTTTTATCAAAGAGGATTTAAATAATTAAAACTGTAACTGATGCTACAACCAATAAACTTATTGGTTGAATACTAAGAAGCAATGTCTTATGCGAATTCGTATCCATTTTAGGAAAAACTGATATGAGGCAGTCGTGCCATTTTCTCCTTTCTTTAATAACCTCCTCCCCAAAGTAGGAAACGCAGTACCCTCGTATCTTTTATGTCAGTAGACATGTGTCATGTAGACATGTATCTTTTATGTCAGTAGACATAAAAGATACATTACTGGTAAGACTCCTTCGCTGTCGTTTCGCTTGTCGGCACGATCTTGACCAGGGGTTCCCTATCTTTTTTCTTTTTTTTCTTTACATTTTCTCCTGCACCCAGCTCAGCCATTCCGATTTCTCCCTTCATGTATAAAAAAAAAAAAAAAAAAAAAAAACCAACAACAAAAACATAATTTACTAACGAGTACCAGTAGTCAAACATACTATTATAGTTTTGAAAAACACAAGAACTTAAATAAAACATCTCTTGAAGTTAACAAACTTCCTATTGAAATTTTAATACTATTCACATATCTTGTACTTATACAGAAAACAACCTTTAAACATTGAATCAGTATAGGCTGGGTATATGTATGTCAGATAGTCCAGGGTAACTCACTAATCTTAACGCTGCGAGCCTGTGAGAGTATTCATGTACCACCATCCTCCCCTCAGAGCTCATATTTGAAGGTGAACCGAGCTTGTTCGACACTGCGTCGCCCGTCCTCCCCCCCCCCCTCTCTCTCTCTCTCTCTCTCTCTCTCTCTCTCTCTCTCTCTCTCTCTCTCTCTCTCTCTCACAGACTGCGCTCAGACACAGACGTGGAAACAGGCAAGCGCTCTGGTCCAGTCTTGTCAATGTCACGTTGTGTTTTTTTTTTTTTTTTTTTTTTTACGCCCTTCAGGCCTAAGCTTAGTCAAATAAAGTTAGGTGTCCCATTGTCCCTGATCTGAGTTTTGTGAATTTGCTACCCTGTCCTTACTGACAGTAAGTATCTGTTGTCAACTGTCAAATTCCCTTTCCTCTCTGCCTAAGGGGGATCCGCTTCAGTGATAGTGCTTTTGGGATGAATCAACACCGTCCGGCTTCCCTAGAATGGTTTGGCAGGTCAATTTGACACATAGGTCACTCCTCCCTAACTTCCTCCCACTTATGCCCCGCTCCCCTCCTGTAGGAGGAGGTTATTCCCTATGACAGACAGTGCCTCTTCCCCTCTCCACGGTGTGGTGGTTGGGGGGGGGAGGGGAGGGCTGGAGGGCATAGTTGGTTAAGGTTGGTTGTCTTGGGCCTCTAGTGCTGGCAATCCAGATTCGAATCCTTGCCAAACCTAGTTGCCCAGTGAGAGATGTAGCGTTTTCCCGTTAACCCTAGTGGTGCCATATGACCTAAGCAGCTGCGGCATCTAATGGAATCATTATTGCCGTTGCCCTCCCCACAGTCGAGGAGGGGAATCGACTGACAGACCTCCCCTTACGGATCTACGACCCATTAACCCGAACAAAGCATCATTCGTGACACTGCATGCTAAAGGACAGACCCGCCTTTCTAATGTCAATTCATTTATAATAAAAAAGTCATCGATAGTAATGTAGGTAATGTTGCTAATGTTAAGAAACTTGCCAGCGGAGACTTACTGTTGAAGCACTAAATTCTCCTTAGACTAAGTCAGATACGTCCACGACATCGAGATTGAAGCCTCGATTCCCGTGTCGAGGAACTTAAGTAGGGATGTTGTCACCCATGCAGACTTCATTAATATGGAGATGGCTGATATGGTTGATGAAATGCCTCACCAAAATGTCATTGGAGCAAAGAAAATAACTAAATTTATAGACGGCAATAGAGGAATCAGTGCCTCAGTCATTCTTATTTTTAGCTCCACTAAATTATTACACAGTCGTCACCACCACTAGATCAAAACTAATTATTCAATTTCTATCACTTCAACTAAATCTAGGAATGAAAAGACTGACAAGACAAATCAAAATAATTTTACAGTTGTTGACCGTAAAAAACACTTTTAATGCTATCACTGTTCCCACGGAGTTGAAGAGTGGCTCGCACTATCGCTCCCCGGCTAGCTCTGGGGAGCATAATATAGATGTTGATATGGATGTCTCTTCTTGTAAGGGCCGGGAGTGGTCCCCCGATAGCACATCCGTGCATAAAAATCAAAGAAAAACAGCCAACCCTGCAACTCTTAAAAGGCCTGTCCACACCAGGAAACATTGTTTGGAAACAATGTTTGCAAACAGTTTGCGAACATTGTTTCCAAACAGTTTGCAAACTGTTTGGAAACTGTTTGCAAACTGTTTGCAAACTGTTTCCAAACAATATTTCACATGTATCTGTTTCCCATCCAGAATGGGAAACACAGTGTGTTTGGTGTGTGTGTGTGTGTGTGTGTGTGTGTGTGTGTGTGTGTGTGTATGTGACGATGAATCAGTAGTGGGCATCCGAAGAAAATTAAAACCTGCTCCATCTATAATAATAATAATAATTATAATTATAATAATATTATATTATAGGACTGCTAACTCCACAACGCACGGCTGTCTTTCTCTTTCTCTTGCCCTTTCTTGAGTTAATCAACAGTGCCAAGTAATATACAGAGGCTGCTGCAGCAACCTCCACACTAACTACAGGCATGACGACAACTGAGGTCTGGACAGGAAACATTGTTTGGAAACTGTTTGCAAACATGTTATCGAAAACTGTTTGGAAACTGTTCGCAAACTGTTTGGAAACATTGTTTCCAAACAATGTTTCCTGGTGTGGACAGGGCTTTAAGCTATAATGTTCAAAGGGTCGGGTCGGGTGAGGAGGGTGTGGCTGCAGGTGGCCGGGGGGGTAGATGGGGATTATAACAAGTTTATTAACTTATTAAGTAAAGGACAAGAGCTACACATCCCACACAGAAAATTGTGTTCTAGTAAAAATGACCCGAAATGGATGACAGACAGGTTGAGGGGTATGATAGGTATAAAACGAGGAATTTACAGAAGACTCAAAGCTGGTGAGGTAGGACTAAGAGATAGATACACACTTTTGGCAAGAAATATCAAGGACATACGCAAAGCAAAGAGGGATTACGAAACAGGACTAAGAATAGGGACAGAATAGGACCCTTAAAGGTTGAGGAAGATATAATAGCAAGTAGCAGGGAAATGAGTGAAACCTTAAATGAATATTTTTTGTCAGTTTTTACTCAGGAGGACATGACATATATACCAGATGCAGTACAGGTGTTCAGGGGAGGGGCAGATAATAGCTTAATGGACATCAGTATAAGCAGGGTGGAAGTAATTAAAGAGATCGACAGACTCAGTAGCACAAAGTCACCTGGGGTAGACCTTGTCTATTCTAGGGTACTGAAAGTGTGCAAATATATAATTAGTGGGATTTTAACGGATATTTTTAACAAATCATTAAACACAGGAGAGGTGCCCACGTTATGGAGACAGGCTAACGTAGTACCTATATTTAAAAAGGGGGACAGGAGCGAAATGTCAAATTACCTGCCAATTAACTTAACGTCAGTCATAGGTAAAATGTTAGAATCAATTGTAGCAAATAGGATCCGCGAACACTTAGAGTCACATGGGTTGATTGCTGACTCTCAACATGGCTTCACCAAAGGTAGATCTTGCCAAAATAATTTTTTGAGTTTTTATAGACCGGTTTATGAAGCAGCGGATAACGATGATGATTATGACGTCATATACCTCGACTTCAGTAAAGCGTTCGATAGAGTACCGCACGATGGGATAGATGGTAAGGTGTATAGCTGGATTAAATCATGGCTCAGTAACAGGGAACAAAGAGTTATAGTTAACGGCGAGAAATCAAATTGGGGGAAAGTAATTAGTGGGGTTCCTCAGGGGTCAGTATTAGATCCATTGCTCTTCATAATTTACATAAATGATTTAGAAACTGGGATCAGCAGTAACATTAGTAAATTCGCAGATGACACTAAGATAGGGCGACAGATAAGTACACCGCGTGACAGCGAGATTCTACAAAGAGAACTAGACATATTGCACGAGTGGGCTAATAAATGGCAAATGGATTTTAATACTAGCAAGTGTAGCATTCTTCACATAGGTAGACATAACCTTGATAATGAATATGAACTTAGTGGTACAGATTTACGTAGGCTAAACTCGGAAAGGGATTTAGGGGTATTAATTAGTCAGGATCTCCGACCTAGAGAACAGTGTATCAGCGCTAGAAATAAGGCAAACAGAATATTGGGTTTCATTGCCAGGACGGTAACCAACAGAACAGCTGAGGTAATTTTAAAACTCTATCTAGCGTTAGTTAGGCCAGGATTAGGATTATGCAGTTCAGTTTTGGTCTCCTTACCATCGGATGGATATAAATAGGTTAGAATCCATACAGAGAAGAATGACGAAGATGATACATGGGATTAGGAACTTAAATTAAAAAGCTAGATTAAAACGCCTTCAACTTTACTCATTGGAAAGACGCAGGGTGAGAGGAGACCTGATAGAGGTGTTTAAATGGATTCAATAAGGGGGATATAAATAAGGTACTTATAGTTAGTACTTCAAATAGAACGAGATCGAATGGTTACAAGATAGAAAAATTCAGATTTAAGAAAGAGATATGGAAGAACTGGTTCACAAATAGGGTGGTAGATGAGTGGAATAGGCTCAGCGGGCATGTGGTGAGTGCTAAATCTATAGATTGTTTTAAAAAGAGGTTGGATGAGTTCATGGATAGAGATGACAGATGGTAGTGGATATATTCTTTTTAGATTCATAGGAACTACCTCGAGTAGGCCAACCGGCCTTTTGTAGTTTCCTTATTTTCTTATGTTCTTATGTTAATACTACAGTGTAAGTACTACAGTGGAACTGTAGGAGTATTCGGAATGAAGATCCATATTTGTCACTTTTAGGCTGTCTGTTAATCTACAGTAGACTGGATGATCAGCCAAATCCTTCAGTACTCTTATCACTACCATCCGTATAAAATATATGCCATCAATACACATAAGACACTGACACAGACAGAAGTAGTGTTGAATACGCCTTTGGAGGCTATTGTGTGCAGGATGAAATTCAACGATGATATCTGGCTATCTGTTCCCTCTACTTACATCACAATACCTCCTTATCTGATGAGGTTAAGGCTTGGGCCTCCGGTGCTGGCGGCCCGGTTTCGAATCCTCGCCAAATATAGTTCCCCAGTGTGAGATGTAGCCTTCTCCCGTTAACCCTAGTGGTGCCATATGTCCTGAGCTGTTGCGGTACCTAATGGAATCATTTACATTTTCCTTATCTGATGATGACATAACATCACTAATTAGCCAGCTTCCGGGGAACAGGCTAACTTTAGGTGATATTAATGCTCATCATCGGCAGTGGGAAAGCGAGAGGTCAAGTCCTCGAGGCGAGCAGATGGTTAATCTTTTGTTACAAACAAATATCGGTCTTTAGAGCGATGGTAGTGCGACTCGTGTAGATGATCGGACTGGCACCGCTACTGCCATTGATCTGTCTTTGGCCACGGCAAATATATTGCTTGACTTCTCTTGGGAAGTTATCACAACTCTCATGGAAGTGCCCATCTGTATTTCTCTTGCACGCGACACCTGCTCTACTCCCCGCCCGCCAAGTTTAATTTTAAGAGGGTAGACTGGGCGTCCTTCCATGCGATCGCCGAAGTGGACATATCTGGCGAGAACATTGACACCAAGGTTAGTAATACGACACACTCAGTTTTACACACCGCTGAGGCGTGTATTCGAAACTGCTAGAGTTCACGTGAAGCGTGGAGTTTCATGGTGGACAACGGATTGCCAACAAGCATTTCGTGAGGGTAATAAACGAAAAAATTATATATTAAGTAAGCAGCCCTGTCACGATAACTTCATAGTCTATAAAAATGCAAGGACTCAGGCAAGGAAAGTTATGCTTAATGGTAAACGGAACTCATTCCATTAATTTGTATCAACAGTAAACAGGACCACCCCCTGTCACAGGTATGGAAAACCACCTCCATACTGAGGAACAAAAAACAATTCAATCCTATAAATTTACTATCAATTCATGGCAACAGCATAGACAATCCCAAAACAAACTTAACTTTCTCTCATGCCCACGCTCTTGAATCTTCTGAGTTTTCTACCTTCTGGCTTCGACTTCAGAGTCACTCTCTAACTAAATTTTTCTGTGCTGTATATCTCTCACCTAACTCCTCTGACTATAGAAAAATCTTTGGCTACCTAACTTCTAAAGTGGAGCACACTCTCTTCCCTTTTGCGGAGATCTCTATTCTTGGAGATTTCAATGCTCACCACCAGCTTTAGCTTTTCCTCTCCCTTCACTGACCATCCTGGTGAAATTGCCTAAAACTCTGCTATCCTAAATGACCTAGAGCAAATGGTGCAACGCCCTACTCATATTCCTGACCGTCTTGGATATACGTTCAACATTCTTGATCTTTTCCTAACCTCTAATCCTTCTGCTTATGCTGTCACCCTTTCTTCTCCGTTGGGTTCCTCCGATCACAATCTGTATCTTGTCCTATCTCTCCAATCCCTCCTCAGGATCCTCCAAAGCGGAATTACCTTTGGCGTTTTGCCTCTGCTAGTTGGGGAGACCTGAGGAGGTATTATGCTGATTTTCCTTGGAATGATCACTGCTTCTGTGTCAGGGACCCGTCTCTGTGTGCTGAACGCATAACAGAGGTCATAATGTCTGGCATGGAGGCGTACATTCCTCATTCTTTCTCTCAACCTAAACCTTCCAAACCCTGGTTTAACACAGCTTGCTCTCGTGCTATGCATGATAGAGAGGTGGCCCACAAAAGATACTTGAGCCTTCCATCATCTGAGTCTCATGCACTTTATATTTCTGCCAAGTCTGTTCTTCGACTTCTTCTGTTCTTCGACGCCAAAAACTCCTTCATCCATAGAAAGTCTCAAAATCTTTCCAGATCTAACTCCCCTCGAGACTTCTGGCATCTAGCCAAAAACATCTCCAACAACTTTACTTCCTCATCTTTCCCTTCTTTAGTTCAACCTGATGGCACCAATGCCATCTCATCTATCTCTAAAGCTGAACTCTTCGCTCAAACCTTAGCTAAAGGCCAAACCTTGGACGATTCTGGGCTTCTTCCTCCCTGTCCTCCCCCCTCTGACTACTTCCTGCTACGTATTAGAATCCTTCGTAATGATGTTTTCCATGCCATCTCTGGCCTAAACCCTCGGAAGGCTTATGAATTTGATGGGGTCCCTCCTATTATTTTCCGAAACTGTGCTTCCGTGCCTGCACTTTGCCTAGTCAAACTCTTTCAATTCTGTCTGTCTAAATCTACCTTTCCTTCTTGCTGGAAGTTTGCCTATATTCAGCCTGTTCCTAAAAAGGGTGACCGTTCTAATCCTTCAAACTACCGTCGTATTGCTTTAATCTCCTGCTTATTTAAAGTTTTTTCAACCTATTCTTAACAAGATTCTTAAACACCTATCAATTTACAATCTTGATTGATTCAATCAATCTGATCCATCTGACAATCAATCTGATTGTCAGAATGGCTTTGGTCAAGGCCGCTCTACTGGTGATCATCTGGTTTTCCTCACAGAGTCTTGGCCATCCTCTTTTTGAGATTTTGGTGTAACTTTTGCTGTAGCTCTAGATATAAAAGCTTTTGATAGAGTTTGGCACAAAGCTTTAATTTCCAAACTACGCTGCTACGGTTTCTATCCTTCTCTCTGCAACTTCATCTCAAGTTTCCTTTCTGATCGTTCTATTGCTACTGTGGTAGACAGTCACTGTTCTTCCCCTAAATCTATTAACAATGGTGTTCCTGAAGGGTCTGTTCTATCATCTACTCTCTTCCTATTGTTCATCAATGATCTTCTAAACCAAACTTCTTGCCCTATCCACTCCTGTGCTGATGATACCACCTTGCACTTTTCTACATCTTTCCATAAACGACCAACCATCGAAGCCTCAGAACGCCTAACTTCTGATTGTATTGTATTGTATAGTATTGTTCAATGCCTCAAAAACTCAATTCCCCCACCTATCAACTCGAAACAACCTTCCAAATAACTATCCCCTCTTCTTCAATGGCACTCAACTGTCCCCTTTTCCTACACTGAACATTCTCGGTTTACTTGTAATCTAAACTGGAAACTTCACATCTCCTCTCTAGCTTAAACAGCTTCAATGAAGTTAGGTGTTCTGAGCCGTCTCCGCCAGTTTTACTCACCTCTCCAACTGCTAACTCTATACAGGAACCTCATCCGTCCATGTATGGAGTATGCTTCACATGTTTGGGGGAGGCTCCACTCATACAGCTCTATTGAACAGGGTGGAATCAAAAGCTTTTCGTCTTATTAACTCCTCTCTTCTGACTGACTGTCTTCAGCCTCTTTCTCATCGCCGCAATGTTGCCTCTCTTGCTCTCTTTTACCGCTATTTTCATGCTAACTGCTCTTCTGATCTCGCTAACTGCGTTCCTCCCCTGCTCCCGCGGCCTCGCTGCACAAGACTTGCTTCTTCCTCTCACCCCTATTCTGTCCACCTCTTTAATGCAAGAGTTAACCAGTATTCTTCCATCCCTTTCTCTGATAAACTCTGGAACTCTCTCCCTGCTTCTGTATTTCCACCTGCCTATGACTTGAACTGTTTCAAGAGAGAGGTATCAAAACACTTATTCTAATCTTTTGGCTCATGAATCTGGACTTTCCAGGGACTGGCACTACAGTGGGCTTTTTTGTTTTATTTTTGTTGCCCTTGGCCGCCTCCCTTCTACATACAAAAAAAAAACAAAATAATAATAGGTGACCTGAATGTCCACTACCCCAACAATAGACAAACGAAGCAGCAATAATATTGGCCAACTGCATGCCTTCCTTGCTCCCGCGACCTCTCTGCAAAAGACTTGCCTCTTCCTCTCACCCCTATTCTGTCCACCTCTCTAATGCAAGAGGTAACCAGTATTCTCAGTCATTCATCCCTTTTACTGGTAAACTCTGGAATTCTCTCCTTGCTTCTGTATTTCCGCCTGCCTATGACTTGAACTGTTTCAAGAGAGAGGTATCAAGACATCCCATTCTTTTGGTTCACAAATCTGAACTTTCCCAGGGACCGGCACTTCAGTTGGCTTTTTTGTTTTATTTTTGGTGGCCTTGGCCGCCTCCCTTTTACATGAATAAATTAAAGTTTTTTTTTATCTAACCATCTCTCTCTCTCTCTCTCTCTCTCTCTCTCTCTCTCTCTCTCTCTCTCTCTCTCTCTCTCTCTCTCTCTCTCTCTCTCTCTGACAAGAGAAAATTCATTAGAGATTTTATTATTACTAGTAGGCAGTGTAATTAATTCCCCCTGATAGCTTCAAATCTACCCCATAGGAAAATTCACCCCATTTTGGGACTCACTGATCTAGACAGTGTTGACAGAGATTCCAAGTCACCGATATTCGTGTTGATAGCGACACAAAATTCTAGCTAAAACGTAGTGATTGTGATGCCTATCAAGGGAAAACTGTTCAACGTGTACCTGTAGATAAGAAACGTTGTCGATGTAATGTTGCACATCGTTAGCTTGTCGGCAATTATTGACAAGGTACCATATAATATGGTCTGCAAAGTTTGATATAGTGTCACTGAGATTTAGCAACATTAAGTAAAATTTCGTTACAGTTTCGATAGTGTTTTGCGACACCTCCGGTCAAAAGATCGAGCTCTCCAGTCAAAGATATTAGGTACATAATAGAGTTGCAGCGTTCATTTCACATGCTTTGTTGGGAAATCGGCTAGTGTGATACCCTTTTATGTTTACTAAGCCACCATCAAATACGAATAATCTTAACTTAAGAATGGAATAATTTTAATCTACCTATTTCATAATGGCATAAAATATAATCAAGATTAAAACACATTGCAAAAGCTGTACAATATCAATTATTATTTTCAAAAGATATCAACAAAAATGTTTAAAAAATATCATTTAATGAAGGATGAATGCCAACGTTGTACCGATATTTAAGAAAGGGAATAAAACACTTCCACTGATTATAGACCAGCTAGCATAAATTCAGTTGTAGGGAAGTTAATGTAGTCGATGATAGCGAAGAAAATCAGAGAGTATCTAGAGATAACATAATTAGATCAATAACTCTCAACATGGATCCACAGTATGAAAGTTGTGTCTTACAAACTTGTTGAGTTTCTATAGTAAAGTGTATGAGGCAATAAATATATAATGGGGCGAGTAATGACATCCTTTACCTTGATTTTAGTAAAGGGTACACCATCAAATGCTCTCAAAAAAGGTTAGGGCGCACCGGATTGATGGAACGATATTAGCTTCGATAAAAGTATGATTAAGCGATAGGCGTTGTAATAAATGGCTCTAATTAAGGTAACTAGTGGAGTGCCACAAGGATAAGTTTTAGGGGCACTATTATTTTTGATATACATTAATGATTTGGATTTGGAATTAGCAGTGATATTAGTAAATTCGCGGACGATACGAAATTAGGTACAATAATTAGATCAGATTCTGTTGCTATCACCTTGCAGGTGGACTTGGATAGGATGGCTGAATGGACAGAAAGATGGCAAATGCAGTTTGATACTAACAAATGAAAAGTGCTTAGTGTAGTTAGAGGTAATTCACATATTAGGTACACGATAAACAACGAGGCTCTGTTAAGTTCGGAATATGAAAAAGATTTAGGAGATAGTGTTAGCTCTCTGATCTTAGATTAAGAAAACAATGCATTGAGGCTAGAAATAAAGCAAATAGGGTACTACGTTATATCTTTAGGAGTGTTAAAAGCAGATATACATAAGTTATATTACAGCTATATTTAGCTTTGGTTAGACCGGATTTAGATTATGTAGTATAGTTTTGGTTCCCCACACTATAGGAAGGACATAGATCTATTATGGTAAAGGAGAATGTCTAAAAGGATACAAGGATTGAGAAATATTTTGTACGAAGCGAGATTAAAGGAACTGATTTTGCATTCCTTAAAGCGACGACGGTTGAGGAGAGATCTAATATAAGTATTTAAGTGGTATAGGGGCTATAACAAAGGGGACATTAGCAAGGTTAATCTAAGGGTTAATAATCAGAATATAACCAGAAGTAATGGATTCCTGCTGGAGAAATTTAGGTTTAGGAGAGAAATAGGGAGGAGATGGTTTTTAAATGGATAAGGTAGTTGATGAGTGGAATAGACTCAAAAATCATATTAGTGCTCAGATATTGGAGAATTTTAAAAGAAGATTGGAGAAGTTTATGGATGAGGATGATAGATGGAATTAGGCAGAGGTGTTTCACAGAGGGACTGCGAGGAATAGATTTAACGGCCTCTTGCGGCTTCCCTCACCTGCAGTATTATTATTATTATTATTATTATTATTATTATTATTATTATTATTATTATTATTATTAGCGTTATTATTATTATTATTATTATTATTATTATTATTATTATTATTATTATTATTATTATTAGCGTTATTATTGCTATTATTATTATTATTATTATTATTATTATTATTATTATTATTATTATTATTAGCAGTAGTAGTAGTAGTAGTAGTAGTAGTAGTAGTAGTAGTAGTAGTAGTAGTAGTAGTAGCAGTAGTAGGAATAGGAGTAGTGGTAGTAATAGTAGCCGTAGTAGGAGTAGGAGTAGTTGTAGTAGGAGTAGTAGTGTGTTCAGTTATTAATCTACTTCATTATACTTACCATTGAAATGGCGTGATTTACAATTCCTTGACGGACGCCCTCCTCCATCAACATTTTGATTTGGTTAAGCTGCTGAGGAAGTTTGCTGTATCGAGACAACAGTTTCTCATAGTCATCAGTTGTCTCAAATACCATCCATGAAATGAGGCGCTTCAGGTCCACATGAACACCTTCACTAAAGGTAAGCGGTGCTAAAAATCTACAAATGAAAACCAATATCAACAATTTTAACTTAGTCCTTCCACAACGGTGTGACATAATTAATGAACTAATGACAGTATAAAATCTTAAAAAGCACCTAAAAGAAAGGAAAAGATATATGATAATATATCCATATTTTCTGGTAGGTACAACGTTTGGTAAAAAAAAAAATATATAAATTAAATATCTTATGATGATTAGTAATTTTAAAGAAAAAAAAAAGGTAATAAAATCAACATGTATAAAAATAAGTGAAGTATTAAGGAAAATCTTATTATTACCCATTGTAAGGAAAACCATTAATAAATGTGAGCAGTTCAGATTCAAGGATCTTGAGATTGAGCTCATCATCATGGTTGGACGCGTTCATTCTCAGGTCAACGGCACGCTCGAAGAATATCTGACTCTTGTCAAAACGATTTTTGTACGCCAATAGGGACATGTCATCCAACTGGTCATCGTACTCATGGATACCCACCTAGAAAAAAAAAAAATAGTCTAGATTAGTAGAAAAAAAACGAAGGATAGTCTAGTCTGACAACGAAATCAAAGGAAGAGAAGAAAAGATCTTTTATCCAAAATAACAAAATTCAAATTAGCATGCCAGGGGGGGGGGGGGGGGGGGGGGGAAGGTGATGCTAAAAAATCAGGGAAAAAATTTGCAGTCGCTGATTTGACACAAAGTCATACCAGCGGTATCCCATGGTCCTGCGAAGGCATCTAGTACCAAAGACATCAATTCGCCTCTTCAGTGTCCATGTCTCACAACCATAGAGTAAGACAGGGATCACCAGCTAATTGGAGATCCGAATCTTTGTCTGTCTGCACAGGTATCGACAAAGCCAAATACACTCGTGTTGAGCGAGTCCATAACACAGTGGACCAGGCCAATCCTCCGTGTGACTTCTTGGCTCGACCCACCAAGGTATATGTGAAGTGTTTCAAGATCTCAATGTCCTCGCCACACGCATGGACAGACTGTACCTACTGTTTCATCCAGCACACCTTTAAACACCTGGACCTTGGTCTTGGCCCAAGAAACCTTGAGTCACAAGGGCTTCACCTCCTCGTGCAGTGCCTCTAGAGCCATTACCAGAACCTCCAGTGACTCAGCGAAGATTGCTGCATCATCAGCAAAAACAAGATCTGTAATCTCGGTGTTGCCGACGGATGCTCCACAATGACTTTGTTCCACAACTCTGCCTAGTACCCTATCCATACATGTGTTGAAAAGTGATGGATCAAGCACACAGCCCTGTTTCACACCTGTATTCAGAGGGAAAAAGCTGGACACACCTCCTCCACACTTCACAGCACTTACAGTCCTGGAGTACAGGCCATTTAATAGACCAATAATCCTTGCAGGAATCCCACGGAGACGCAGAAGATCCCAGAGTGTCTCTCGATGCACTGAGTCAAACGCATTCTTGAGATCGATATAGGCTGCAAACATTCCCTGTCGAAACTCTCGTCGGTGCTCCACCAGTTCGCGAAGCGCTAGGATACGGTCAGTTGTTGACTTACCGGGTATGAACCCTGACTGTTCAGGTCTCTGATGCTTCAGCAGGTGAGTGCGGATCCGCGTCAACAGCAAATGGGCAAGCACCTTGCCTGGTACGCTGAGCAGTGTTATTCCACGGTAGTTGTTGCAATCTTGATGGTCCCCTTTCCCCTTCCAGATAGGGACGACCAACCCCTTCTTCCAGTCAGGAGGAATGGTACCTGAATGCCATACAGTAGTCAAGCATGCAACCCACGGATCATGGATTCACTCCCAGCTTTGAGCAGCTCCACACTGATGTTGCAGATGCCAGCTGCCTTTCCACCCCTCAACTTTGCCAAAGCCTCTTTGACATCGCCAATGGAGGGTGCAGTTTCATCAATGGATGGATCAGCATCCAGCGTCTGCAACCCTGCAGTCTGGAGCTGTTCGCTTGGAGGATCCACCGTGGACAACTGTTCAAACTACTCAGCCCAATGAGCCATCTGCCCATCTGCGTCCGATGCGAGGCAACCATCTGCTGTTCGGATAGCACTCACCTGAGAAGTAGACTTGAAGCGGAGTTTCTTCAGAACACGATTGGCAGGTCTGAGGTCATTAACATTTAAATGACACTCGACATCCTCAGCGAGACCCCTGACATACCTCTCCTTGTCTCTTCTCAGGAGAGTTCTACTCCTACATGACAGAGTCCTGTACTGGTCATAGTCCCCAGCAAGTCTGGCAGCGCGACTCTCCTCAATACATTTCAGTGTCTCTACCGAGGTGAAGCCACTCCGTGACCTCGAGCGCTTCCCAATGCATTCCTTGGCAGCCTCAAGGGTCTCACGTTTGAAGGTATCCCATAGTTCTTCAGGGTCCTTAAGGGTATCAGATGCTTCAAACCGATTGGAGACTGTCACTGCATACTCTTGTGCACATGTCAAGTCCTTCAGTTTCTCAAGATGAAACACAGTGTGGTCACATCTTGGAGGCTTTCTGGACTTGACATGAAGCTGTGGTAAGTCGTAAAGAACTCAGCACTCCGAAAAACCCTGCAGTTCTGGAGGATCCTCCAGCGAGTACTGAAAAGGATTAGGTCGATCTCCTTGGCTACCGCTCCGGCATTCCTATACCAAGTCCAGCGGTGCAGCTCTGGTCTGTGATACCAGGAACCCGCAATTCTCAGCCTTCTGGATCTTGCAAAATTTGGAAGGAAAGAGCTGTTGTCATTCTTAGTACCAGAACCATGGGGACCAACACATATCTCATAGCCAGCCCTTTCAGTACCAGTGCATCACAACAGGGACACTAGTCCAGTACAGAGTCGAGTTTGGCGTAAAACATCTCATTCTCTTCAGTTTCACACACCTCGGTAGGAGCATACACTGCAACAACAGACATGAAGCCTAAACTGTGCTTCAGCCTTAATCGCATTATACACTCATCAACCGGAGTAACCTCAACAACAGACGGCAGCAGTCTGCTGGAGACGCCCATGGCTACGCCCTTGGCATGGTGACCATTGCTCATGCCGGACCAGTAGTAAGTAAAGCCCTTACTACTGGTCTCGCCACTACCAGGCCTCCTTGTCTCAGGGAGTCCCACCATATCCACCCTCAACTTACTGAGCTCATCCAACAAATGAGGTGATCCTCTGAGAGACTCAGGACATTCCAGGAGTCGACACGCAGAACCTTTCGAAGGTTCACCCCGTGAGTGGTTCAACGTGTAGGCGCCACATCTGCAGCCCCACTGGCACCCCCAAAATTAGAAATAAGGCTAGGGGATCCTCCCGCCCCTCTCAGGACACAGGGCTCCCGCAGGCTTTCCCCTTCATCCTTCATAACGGTAGGGAGGCCACTCTGGTGCTTCGGCACCCGAGAGGTCTGCACGGTCGGACCCTCCAGCATACTTGGATCCGGGCAGTGGCCAGAGGCTTGCCTGCACCTATAGCCTCTACTCCGACCTCTGCCTCTAACTTCGGTGGTGGCTGTGAATGTTTTTTTTTTTTATGGGGAGGGGTTGCAACCAGCTAGGTCAGCCATGGCCAGGGACACTGGTATCCCTGGGGGAAGGAACCCTGGCTGCCCAAAAAAGGAAGAAAAAAAGGCACAGATTAGGAGAGATAGACGGGGGAAAGAGCTATGGGAGGTAGAGAGCACTCACTCCTCACTTGGAAAGAATTCACCCAGTGATGCTGTTTACATATTATATATTGCATTTACACCCAACATTCGCATTCGTGCCACCCATTCCACATTTCCCTCTCTCACTGGCTAAAGACAATACACCACTCTAAGCTGGCCGACATGATACTTACTCGGACATCTCAATACACATGATAACTTCCAGTATTGTTTACCTGACGTCAAGTCGCTCTATCCTGCAGTTCAAAAATATTGTATGTCCTCACTCAACATAAGTATCTCCTTTAACCCTCCACGACCTGATAGCTATGAAGCTCACACCTACGTAATACAAGCCTTTACGCCACTCTCGTGTGTGTCTATCTATCTATCTATATATATATATATATATATAT
>CM035192.1:20867585-20883361 GCA_020233015.1 Callinectes sapidus
TCTCTCTCTCTCTCTCTCTCTCTCTCTCTCTCTCTCTCTTCATATATATATATATATATATATATATATATATATATATATATATATATATATATATAGATATATATATATATATATACACACACACACACACACACACACACACACACACACACACACACACACACACACACACACACACACACACACTATACATAGAGGATAGAAAAAAAGTAAATAGGGTAATTGTCGGTGTTAAAAGCATATATATATGGGGCTGATCAGACTGTATGTATATTTTGCTGTACAGTTCTGATCCCCATAGGAGGGATATAGGTCTATGAAAATATGTGCAATAGAGAATGGTTAGAAAGATAAAGGGGATGATAGATGTTCCCTAGGAAATGAGATTGAAGTTGTTAAATTTGCATTCCTAGAGACGTGGGCTAAGAGGGGAAGTCTTTAAGTTGTATAAAGGTTATAAGAAAAGGATCAGTACTCAGGAGAGAACTAGAATTAATGAATTCAAGCTTGCTTGGTTAAAAATGAGATGGGAAGAAACTGGTTCACAAATAGATTTCTTTTTTTTTTCTTAATGGAACATGCTCAGTAATCAAGTTTATAGTGCTAGGTCACTCGGGAGCTTTAAAAGAAAGTTAGACATACAGGGACTACCATCTGCAGGCGTGTTGGTTTTCTGGAGCTACTCTCCTCTTTTTATGATCTTATATTCATCCAGGTGTTCATCCCCCAGAGCTTGTCGATAAACGATATCTGATGAAACTTGGGAATGTGAACTTTGTGCTGCAGGGATGTCGAGTTTACACACATCTCAACAGCAGTCGTTATTCTATTATGAAATTTGATATGCTTTCTCGCAGTCAAAGAAAACGCATCATATAAAGGCTATATTCTGCAGAACAATGTTTTCATTCATTATAGTAACCTGTACCGTATATTTGCTTTTTTTCTAGAAACTATAATGGCCGAGGACGATAAGAAAGTGCTGCTTTGAGAGAAAGCCAGCTGTTGTGGTAGGTGCTTTGTAGCATTTGAGAATAAAAAAAAAAATAATAATAAACCATTACACCTACAAGTGACAACCTGCATAAAACTTACCTGCCTATTACATCTGTCGATCATTCTCTTCTATAAATTTGTCTTATCTTTTAACTCAGCGTGTAGGATCAACATCAAGACGCACATGTAGCCGGAAGACAAAAACTGGATGATAACATTTATTCACAAAGCAGTAGTATTGCTAAATACATATTGTAGGTCTACGTCACTTCCTGGCTTATCAGCTGCCAGTATAGCGACATGTGGAAATATACAGAGAAAGTACTACTATGTTCTCACAGGCTTTTCATCTTGGGAACGAATTCTTCTAGGACCGTTTTCTTCATAAGGTTATGACGTGTGCCATATCTCTGGCAGAATACATCTTCATCGCGAGTCACGATTATATGTATTACATAGTGGAATTTTGGTTGTTCGGTTGTTGATCCGTGCCCCTGTTTGGGAAGGATTTATGTATTTCACATATTTATATGCCTAGAACGTGTATGGATTTACTTTTGTATGTCACATTATTGAACATGTATTTTTTGTATCTTGTTATACCAGTTTGGGTAAGGTTAATATCTAGGGAAGTGAGGAGTGTGCAAATCTTTTTGGGGTGAGCTTCTTGTGACGTGGCCACGGTACCGAGAGATGGTGGCATTAAAGTATCGATAACTCCACTCTGTAAATTTTCAGGTATTATGTAGATACACCGAGTTCCTGTGTTGCGCTGTAATAGGTATTAGTACATAATTATGAATTATTTACCTATTTATTTGTGATTATTGTGAGTGTTATGGTATAGGAATTTGGTTTTGATGTGAACTGCGTGTGGTAATGCGTAAATCGCTCCCATATGGTACATGTTTGTGCAGGCTTCACGGAAATTTAAAGTGCAGTTTTGGTGGTGGTTGTGGTGGTGGTAGTGTGTGTGCGTGCGTGTGTGTGCGTGTGTAATTTCACTGTCGCGGTCGCCTGCTTCTCACCCAGCCCCTAGGGAGCAAGCTCAGAGCTCAGACCGATCTTAGGGTATTGCTGGAACACACTACACACCGGGACAGCGAGGTCACAATCCTTCGAGTTACATCTCGTACCTACTTGCTGCTGGGTGAACAGGGGATAGATACACATTAACAGGCTTGCTCATATGCCTCGCCGCGCCCGGGACTCGAACCCGGGCCCTCTCGGTTATAAGCCGAGCGTGCTAACCACTACACTACGCGTTGTGTGTGTGTGTGTGTGTGTGTGTGTGTGCAGGCCTCACGATAATTTAACGTGTAGTTACGGTGGTAGTAGTGGTGGTGGCGGTGGTGGTGGTGGTGGTGGTGTGTGTGTGTGTGTGTGTGTGTGTGCGTGTGTAATTCACTGTCGCGGTCGCCTTCTGGTCACCCACCCATCCTTTTCCCTACGTAGCGAGGTCAGAGCCCACAGACCGATCTTCGGGTAGGGATGAGACCACATTACGCTCTACACACCGGCCCAGCGAAGCCACAACCCCTCACCTTACATCCCGTACCTACTTGCTGATAGGTGAACAAGAGCTAGATACTCATTAAGAGGCTTGCACATTTGCCTCTCCGTGCCCGAGACTCGAACCTGGGACCTGTCGGTCGTGAGCCGAGCGTGCTGACCACTACACTACGCGGTGTGTGTGTGTGTGTGTGTGTGTGTGCTATTTACCATGTTCGTCTGCTGGTCACCCAACTAGCCATTCCCTACGGATCGAGCTCATACCTCATAGACTGATCTTCGGCTAGGACTGAGACCACATCAGACACTATACACCGGGACAGCGAGGCCACAATCCCTGGAGCTACATCCCCTACTTACTGCTAGGTGAGCAGGGGGTACACATTTAGAGGCTCACCCAATTGTCTTGCCGGGGGCAGTGTAGTGTAGTGTAGTATAAATCCGTTTTAGTGTGTGTGTGTGTGTGTGTTGTAATAATTTCTGGAGTGTCTAGCTGTCTGAATGCCTGAAAAGGAAATTAATCCCGCCGTTTAAGTCCGTTAGAGACTATTAGATAAACATTTATTATTGCCTGCTTAGCGCAAACACAGTGAAGCTGATTGATATTAAATTCTGATAAGGAATAACAACTCAGAGATATTTTGATCATCGTAATTAATTAAGCCTGGCCTTAATGCCTATAGAGATACGAGGGTCAGGTAGACATAATAAGCTTGTGGTCAATCCTTATCTAGAGTTGAAGCCAAATAACCGTCAATCCTAGCAAGTATTAGCCGTGGGTATGGATCGAACTAGAGCCATTATGCCCACAAGCCAACCACTTTAAAACAGCTACCCAGTCCCTAGATTTTATTTTAGAAACATCTGAAGAGTAAATGAAAAAAAAAAAAAGTTCTTCTGTGACATTGATGGTGAGTGGATTCTATTCAAGTGAGAAGTGAGTGCCCTCTACCACCCACAGGTCAATGCCTTTCTGTACCTGTTGTCTTTCCCTCTCTTTCTATCCTTTTGGATCTTCCCTCAGGGATACCACTTCAAGTTTACATCTCAGGTGAGTGCTATTCGGACATCAGTGGTTGCCTCTTATCGGACGCAGATGGGTAGATGCCTCGTTGAATTGAATGTCACGGTGGGTCCTCCGAGCAGATAGCTTCATAGTTCTGGATTGCAGACAGTGGATGTTGATCCACCCATTGATGAAACTGCATCCCCCATTGAAGATGTCAAGGAGGCTGTGGCAAAGTTGAGGGGAGAAAAGGCTGATATCTGTAACATCAATGCAAATCTGCTAAGAAAATAAAAATGGAGTGAGGCTATGATCCGAGGATTGCATGCTGTCTTGACTGCTCTTATGGCACTTAGGTACTACTCAACCTGTTTGGAAAAAGGGGTTGGTTGTTATAATCCTGACAGTTCCCTTTCCTCTTCCAGATAGGAAGGAGCAAGGGGACCATCAGGACTGCAACAACTAATCATGGAATAATACTGCTCAACGCACCAGGCAAGGTGCTTTCTCACTTGCTGCTGATGCTGATTTGCAGTCATCTACTGAAACACCGGAGACATGAGGAGTATGATTTCACGTCCGGTAAGTCAACAACTGACCGGATCCTAGCACTTTGTACCAGTGGAGCCCCGAGGTGAGTTGGGCCTAGGGATGCTTTACAGCCTATGTCTATCTCAAGAAGGAGTTTGATTCAGTGTATCGGCGAGGATTCTGGGATCCTCTGCGTCTCTATGGGATTCCTGTAAGGATTATCGGTCTATTAACTGGCCCAAGACCAAGGTGTGGTGTTTGGAGGCTCACAGGATGAAACAGTACATCCATCACTTTTCAACACCTGCATGGTTTGGGTAATAGACAGAGTTGTAAATCAAAGTCATTGTGGAGCATCTGTCAACAACACTGAGATTACAGATCTTGTTTTTGCAGATGATGGGCCTGCATGGAGACCTAACCTAACCTTCCAACAGCCCCCCAAAAGTTCAATCTAATGGTGTTCTACTCTGCTCAATATCAGTATTACCTTCGTAGATTAAAGAAAAGACATACATATACCAATTACCACATTAATCACCAGTCATGAACGTAAAGATTATGAGAAATACATGGCTACACCACATACAAAGTAGGTATGAGCAATTAACTACATGATGGTAGTGCCACCTAAGTAAAATCCAATATCCGAAACAAAATTACAGATAAGTACAATGCAGATACTTTTTTAAAATAATTATAGAAGCGTCAATAAAACCAGTTAAGTAGTAGTAAGACAAATGAGTGTAAAGATGGTAAGGAAAAACTTGTGCTGGGTCAGGGATGCTCTTTACTCCAACGTTTCGACAGAATGTCTTCTTCAGAGAGTGAGTGACAAACATGACGGTTACGAATACGAAAAACAGAGAAAAGATGGGGAGGGGGAAATGGGATAGTGGGAAGAATAGGGGGTTGAAAAGAAAGGAATTTTAGTAGTAAAGTCGCTGGGGCTTAACCCAGGTGCGAGGTAGTGTGTTTTGTGATGTGTAATGTGTGTGCTATTGCTCGGTTTTGTGTAAATGTTTCGGACTGACGCAGCGAGGGAGAGAGCGACCAGGAAAGGGGGAGCCAAGCCAACAGCCCCACACC
Organism: Callinectes sapidus; assembly: GCA_020233015.1. Lineage (NCBI taxonomy): Eukaryota > Metazoa > Arthropoda > Malacostraca > Decapoda > Portunidae > Callinectes > Callinectes sapidus. The sequence goes on from CM035192.1 coordinate 20,872,723, forward strand.
GAGTACATAGGGAATCGCAAGACCGCCACCAGCCAAAGGGCGCATGTACCGTGTCTGTACGGACCTAGTAGCCAGCCTCAATCCTCACACCTGCGCAAAAACTAGCAGCAGACAACAAAGGAGTGAAGGACGGAAATGGGAGAGGAAAGACAGTCAAAGTAAACAGTTTTTTGTTGTATTTCATTATTATTGTAGAGAAAGAGGGAAAGTTTGAAGAAAGTACTCCGTATAGCGGAGAGAACTACAGCTTTACGTGGTGTCCGAACCACTTTGTTAGTAGAAAGACTGGTGATATGGAGTGGAGAGGTGTTATTAGAGGGATGGTATGTGGGGATGATGGCGTCGGTTGCTTCTTTCGCCCTGTAGTCGGCTGTTGATGTTGCTGGCTTCGTTGTTCACAGCACAGGATCCCGCTAAAACAACCTGCTGGAGAGAAAGAAAGATCGCTCCGCGGTGCGATTAGAAAGAAGAATGTGGTGGAGGGAAGAATGAGAGGATGTGTGGTGGGAAATGATGATGGCTGCGAAAAGTGAGTTCAGTGAATAGTGGTGAACCCCCCTTTGGAAAGCGGTCCGGTGCCCCCTTGGAGACCCAGGCTGCGAGACAGAAAAATGATGTTCAAACACAAAAATATGAATACAAAGCCATAAGACAAAAAAACGAACAAAAACCATTGGGTGTTGGCACGCGGGCGCACTACCTCAGATGGGGGTGTGGTATGAGAATGTGGATGCTGTTTGTCGCACCCCCGGTCCAGGAACAGTCCGGTGCCCCCTTAGTACCTAGGCTGCGAGGTATTCTTGCAGATTCTTGCATTTTTAATGTTCATTGGAGTTTCGCGGCTGCACAAATCCATCCACTTATGTTGCATTTCCTTATCTTTAGGGAAATGATGAAACTTTATAGTCTGATTTCCTCTTAGTCTTTGATTAGAGCTACATCTATTCATTGCACAATAAGCCATTGTCGCGCGCTGGGAGGTGCGGCCAATTACTCAGCGGAGTGCAGGGTCAAGGACCGACTGATCTCATGAGTTCCTCTTGAGCGGTTGAGCCCGACTTGAAGCAGCCGCGTGACGTCATGCGCCAAACCTGCTAATTTTTACTCAGAAACGGGTCAACCCTGTATTCTCTTAGTGACAATGACTTGCGTGTAAGAAAAGCGGACTATGTGGAGCTGGTGAATTTATGTGTAAATTTTGGTGCGTTTGTGTTCGATGGTCAAGAGTACACACAGCATCGTGGTTTGGCCATGGGCTCTCCCTTTAGTGCAGTAATGGCTTCTCTCTATAAAATGTTGGAAAAAGGTAGATATATTCGGATCATCGGGAGAGTTGTTAATTTGTTTCGCCACGTGGACGATTTGCTAGTTATAATGCCAAAAAACGTAAATGTTGAAAACAAGCTCAGGATGCTGAATGCAGTGAATGAGTACATACAAGTTCACCGTGGAGCAAGAAACGAGAAATAAGTTTCCTTTCCTTGACATTGTGGTACACCGAGTCGGGAATATTGTAAAATTCTCCGTGTACAGAAAGCCCATTAACAAGGATGACTAAACACCAGAAAAACTATTAACCTATGCACCACTCACATGGTTAAGTGCATATCCAAGTTATTTGTCCTTGAAATCTCAACCTTCGATTATTTGGTATAGCCAACAATTTGATTTAATTTTATCTGTATCTTAGGTACATTACCATAGGTATAACCACCCATGTTCACTGGTAGGGACAAGTGGGGATAACGTTAATTGAGAATCATCTCCGCAATAGTCTACAAACCGCCTTAATGGAATTATTTTTTTGGTAGTCTTATTTTTACTTATTTTCTCGAATTGTTTGTATCTTATTGGCAAACACTAATTATTCTGAGTTCCATGTTCATCTGACTGAGAATGTAGGTTACTCCATCTCCTGAGGTGGTGTAGCTCTAAGCATTCTGAATGCGTAGTGTGGAGAGGGTACAACTCACGAGATTTAAACCTTTATAGGGTGTAAAGTACTTTCTGAATCCCTCCATTGGCATCTTAGTAGGCCTTTTTGTTTGATAGTTTTTCTTGCCCTTTGCCAGTTCTCCCCTATTATACGAGTATTGTTGCTGCGGCTAATTGTTAGGGGAAGGTAATGAAGATGGCATTACCATTGCTGGGCGTCTGGAACGCTCCAGAGGTTGCTTGATGTGGTGAATAAGGTCGGGTATTGCCAGGTGGTTGGTCTGGCCGGGACTGGCCAGATTTCTGGTCAATCAGAGTAGTTCCGAGGTGATATTATGGACTACACTCTATTACTCGAGAGACTCTGCTCTTCTCTTCTCCCTTAAAAGGAAGCAAGCTCCTCCGTGCTGCTGATTGGCGCTGTGGCAGGAAGTGGGAAGTATAGCACGGCTCATTCGTTCCATGGGACTGACGTGTAGCGACATACCTCGAATGCGGTCTGCCAGGGGAGCTATGGCTAGTATGCATCTTCCCTGGCTGATGGATGACTCGGTGCTTTTCTGAGTGAATCTCTCTCTCTCTCTCTCTCTCTCTCTCTCTCTCTCTCTCTCTCTCTCTCTCTCTCTCTCTCTCTCTCTCTCTCTCTCTCTCTCTCTCGCTCTTCCAAGTTGTAAGTGAAATTCCAATAATGATTTGTTTACAAGAAATAAAAGAACGTTTTCTTTCTTATTGATTCTAGTCTAAGGGAGCACCTTTCTTATCTTATTTATGGTGTGTGTGTGTGTGTGTGTGTGTGTGTGTGTGCGCGCTTGCACGCGTTCACGCTCGCGTGTGTAATTCACGGTCGCGGTTGACCAGCCAACCTTTTCATCATAGACCGATCTTCGGGTAGAGCTGAAACCATATCACATACTGCACACCGGAACAGCAAGGCCACAACCCCTCGAGTTACATCCCGTACCTACAGTACTTGCTGCTAGGTGAACAGGGGCTAGATCCACATTAATAGGTTTGCCCGTTTGCCTCGCAGCGCCCGGGACTCGAACCCGAGCATGCTAACCACTACACTACGCGGTGGGTGCGTAAGGTTCTCTCTACTCAAAGTTATTGAGGGATTAGTGTTGAATGAAAGGTTGATAATAGAGCGACTTCATTGCATATTTTGTAACTTCTTCCCACTCACTTACCAGCTCAATTATTCCATACACATGTACTGGCCCAGTTTTGATGTATAACCGCAACCAGTGTAAATGAGGTAACTGGTAGCAAGTAGTCCGAATGGCTGGCAACTGGAGTAGCGTAGCCGGGGGTGTAAGTTGGTAGTAATCTTTCGTGGGAATAAGAGAAATGCAATGGTTTAGTTTCAGGACATAAATTATTTTCTCTCTTGATACAGCAGGACGGTGATACAGGATGCGAAAACTTGAATGATAAGACCCGAGTATAGAGTAGGGGGATTGAGAGAATGTTGAATCCAGAGAATGATGCGTGAGTCCTGAATGCAGAGTGATGATTGTGAGGGAGAACATAAGTTTTTCAAATGTAGGAAGGTTGAGCTTGTAAGGGGCGTGACTTAGTCAATTCTTAGGGTTAAGAAAGGTCGGGTTTCATCAGGGAGAGAGTTCCAGAGTTTACCAGAGAAAAGGATGGAAGACTGAGAATACTGGTTAACTCTTGCATTAGGCAAGTGGACAGAATAAGAGTGAGAGGAAGAAGCAAGTCTTGTGCAGCGAGGCCGCGGGAGCAGGGGAGGCATGCAGTTAGCGAGATCAAAAGAGCAGTTAGCATGAAAATAGCAGTAAAAGAGAGCAAGAGAGGCAACATTGCGGCGATGAGAGAGAGGCTGAAGACAGTCAGTCAGAGGAGAGGAGTTGATAAGACGAAAAGCTTTTGATTCCACCCTGTTCAATAAAGCTGTATGAGTGGAGCCTCCCCAAACATGTGAAGCATACTTTGTATATGGACGAATGAGGCCCCTGTATAGAGTTAGTAATTGGGGAGGTGAGTAAAACTGGCGGAGACGGCTCAGAACAATTAACTTCATGGAAGCTGTTTTAGCTAGGGAGGATTTGTGAAGTTTCCAGTTTATATTACAAGTAAAGGATAGACCAAGAATGTTTAGTGTAGGAGAAGGGGACAATTGAGTGTCATTGAAGAAGAGGGAATAGTTATTTGGAAGGTTGTGTCGAGTTGATAGGTGGAGGAATTGAGTTTTTGAGGCATTGAACAACACAATGGCAATGCTATTAGATTGGCAATGATGACATTGGTGTGGAGGTGGTAAAGATGGCCGGAGTTTGCGGCCAGGTGGATATATTATGCCTGATTGGCCAGTAGAAGGGACGCGTCTGGGACGGGAGAGGGAGAGAGGCACGGCCGGAGGAGCGACACAAAGGAAAGGGGGCTTTTGCCGACTCAGCAATTGGTGGCTGGGCGACCGGAGGGTGAGCCCAGCGGAGGCAGTTGGAGCCCAGACATCCAGTGAGGAGGAGAGACGTAGCCAGCTTTGCCTTGAGAGGACGCCTGCCTCTCCCGCTCTCCCTGAGGACGCGATCCTGCCCTGTTGTGTAGTGGTGTTAAGTACTGTGTGCCATCCTGTATTTACTCTCTTGTGTGCTAGTAAAGTAAGGAAGTTGTGTCGTGCCTTTAACTGTATTCCTGCCTCTCTGAGTAAGTCGGGTCTGTGGGTCTGTTACCTCGCTCCCCCTTGCTAGCCACGAATCTTCGCCGAGAAGTGTCCCTGTCTGCTGCCGACCCCGTCCTGTATGCTGCCCTGAGGTGACGCTGTTGATAAGAGTGTACCTGTCGTCGCCGTGGAAGCTGTGTGTGTGGTAAGCGTAACAATATAAACTTTCTAAGTAGGACGTAGTTTATAAGACATCACTATATGAGAGAAAATAATTTACTTGAGAACTAAGGCACCAGACAGACACACACACACACCTGCATCACATAATCAAATGCATTAGGTCAGCATATCTAGGAGTCGTGAGGCCACGGGATGCGCCGGAGAAAGAAGAAAACAAGCGGCGGTGTTAGGCTGTTGGGTGAACCCAACAGGCCACCGCCGGTCTTCAGCCAGCACTGGCGAAGAGAAGAAAGAGAGCTCGTGGAGTGGACGAGTGTGAAGAAAATGTGTGTGTCGTGTGCCGTGAAAGTGTGTGGTCTCGGGACCTAATAGTGTTCTCTAAGTTATCTCCGAAGAGACAAACTAAACACTACTTCGAGAAAAGACAATGACATTACTTTTTAACCGTGTGTCGTGAAATCATTGTAAATATCACACATAATATATTTACTTTTATAATCTGAGTTTTCCTACAAACCAGTTGACCACTTGCCACAAAAAACTTATCAACTCATTTAAAACAATTTATGTTGGTGAAGCTACCTAAGGCCAACATCCTCCCCGTCTGGCCCAGCCACTACTCCCTCATCTACAGAACCACACACGACAACCAACAAGCAACAGTTGATGTAATTTTGACATAGTGGTGACGTTTTGCAAAACACTACGCCAGCAAGATAAAAGATAGCAAGAGAGGCAACATTGCGGTGATAAGAAAGAGGCTAAATACAGTCAGTCAGAGAGGAGTTGATAAGACGTAAAGCTTTTGATTCCACCCTGTTCAATAGAGCTGTATGAGTGGAGCCTCCCCAAATATGTGAAGCATACCCCATACATGGACGGATAAGACCCCTGTATAGAATTAGCAGTTGGGGAGGTGAGAAAAAACTTGTGGAGATGGCTTAGAACACCTAACTTCATAGAAGCTGTTTTAGCTAAAGAGGGGATGTGAAGTTTCCAGTTTAGATTATAAGTAAAGGACAGACCGAGAATGTTCAGTGTAGAAGGGGACAGTTGAGTGTCATTGAAGAAGAGGGATAGTTATTTGGAAGGTTGTGTCGAGTTGATAGGTGCAGGAATTGAGTTTTTGAGGCATTGAACAACACCAAGTTTGCTTTGCCCCAATCAGAAATTTGAGAGACATCAGAAGTTAGGCGTTCTGAGGCTTCCCTGCGTGAGCTGTGTACGTACTTTCTGAAAGGTTGGTCGTGTATGAAAAGACGTGGAAAAGTGCAAGGTGGTATCATCAGCATAGGAGTGGATAGGGCAAGAAGTTTGGTTTAGAAGATCATTGATGAATAATAAGAAGAGAGTGGGTGATAGGACAGACCCTTGAGGAACACCACTGTAGATAGATTTAGGGGAAGAACAGTGATCGTCTACCACAGCAGCAATAGAACGATCAAAAAGGAAACTTGAGATGAAGGATAGAAGCTATAGGAGGGTAGTTTGGAAATTAAAGCTTTGTGCCAGACTTTATCAAAAGCTGTTGATATGTCTAGGGCTACAACAAAAGTTTCACCAAAATCTCTAAAAGAGGATGATGATGATTGTGAAGTGATAGATTTTTACGAATTTTCCTGTTAAGAGTAGATTCAAAAACTTTAGATGAGCAGGAAATGAAAGCAATGGGATGGTAGTTTGAAGGATTAGAACGGTCACCCTGTTTAGAAACCGGCTGAATGTAGGCAAACTTCCAGCAAGAAGGAAAGGTAGATGTAACATAGACAGAGTTGAAAAAGAGTTTGACTAGACAAGGTGCAAGCACGGATGCACAGTTTCAGAGAACAATAGGAGGGGCCCCATGAGGTCCATAAGGCTTCCGAGGGTTTAGGCCAGCGAGGGCATGGAAAACATCATTACGAAGGGTTTTAATAGGTAGCATGAAGTAGTCAAAGGGGGGAGGAGAAGGATGAACAAGCCTGGAATCATCCGAGGTAGAGTTATTAGCAATGGTTTGAGTGAAGAGTTCAACTTTAGAGATAGATGAGATGGCATTGGTGCCATCTGGTTGAACTAAAGGAGGGAAAGATGAAGAAGTAAAGATGTTGGAGATGTTTTGGGCTAGATGTCAGAAGTCTCGAGGTGAGTTATATCTGGAAAGAGATTGACACTTTCTTTGAATGAAGGAGTTTTTGGCTAGTTGAAGAACAGACTTGGCATGATTTCGGGCAGAAATATGAAGCGTGTGAGTCTCAGTTGATGGAAGGCTGAAGTACTTTTTGTGGGCCACCCTATCATGGATAGCACGAGAGCAAGCTGTGTTAAACCAGGGTTTGGAAGGTTTAGGTCGAGAAAAAGAGTGAGAAATGTACGCCTCCATGCCAGAAACTATCACCTCTGTTATGCGCTCAGCACACAGAGACGGGTCTCTGTCACGTAAGCAGTAATCATTCCAAGGAAAATCAGCATAATACCTCCTCAGGTCTCCCCAACTAGTAGAGGCAAAACGGCAAAGGCTTTGGAAGATCCTGAGGAGGAATTGGAGAGATATGCCTCTGGGCAAAGATTACAAGACTTAGTGTGTGCAAGGACGAGTGAAGACACGAGGCGAGAAAGGGTGGTATACTCCATACCTTGCGGCGGCTGTTCTGCCGTGTACTATGGTGAAACGGCGTCGGGGATGGAAAGAAGATTGAAAGAGCATAGAAGAGACCTACGACGCCACAGAACTACCAATTCCCTCGTATTACATGCAGAGGAGTATGGACATTTGCCACGTTGGGAAAACGCGGCGGCCCTGCACACAAAAATGGTTAAAAGGAAGAGGAAGCTGATGAAGGGCCCCATACAATGCTACCTCCCTCGTCACCAACCATAGAGAGGGCTTTGTAAGCGTATCTCGTTCGGCAGCCAAATTCACGCTAATCAGCCCGCTCTTCTGGGGCAGACGTCCGCATAGGTGATCCGCAACGAATGAATGTAAGCTGCTGTTCTTTCCATGTTTATCACTCACTCTCTGAAGAAGACATTCTGTCGAAACGTTGGAGTAAAGAACATCCCTGACCCAGCACAAGTTTTTCCTTACCATCTTAATACTCATTTGTCTTACTACTACTTAACTGGTTTTATTGACACTTCCATAGTTATTTAAAAAAAAAGTATCAGCATTGTATTTATCTGTAATTTTGTTTTGGATATTGGTTTTTACTTAGATGGTACTACCATCATGTAGTTCATTGCTCATACCTACTTTGTATGTGGTGTAGCCATGTATTTCTCATAATCTTTAAGTTCAGGACTGGTGATTAATGTGGTAATTAGTATGTGTATGTCTTTTCTTTAATCTGCGTAGGTAATTGAGCTGAGTAAAACACCATTAGATTGAACTTTTGGGGGGCTGTTGGAAGGTTAGGTTAGGTCTACATGCAGGCCCACTTCCGGCACCAATGAAGTCCCAGTAGAGCTGTTGACTTGACACAGCCATAAATTCCGTGGGCATCTCATTGGCCTCCTCCATGTTGGGTTATCTCTTTCGGAGAAAAGCTAATAAGCTGAATCGTCCTCTTGGTAGCGTGCCACATGCCCATATAGCCGCAGTTGGCCTTAACGGCCTATGCTGGTAATTGGCCTCGAATTCTTCTCACGGAGCAATTGCTGATTTAACACAAAGTCATACAAGTGGTACCCCCCATGATCCTACAAAGGCATCTAGTATCAAAGATACAATTTATCTCTTCATGTTGGTGTTCTGTGTCTATGTCTCCAGCAACTTGAAGATGCGAATCTTCTTTCGTTGCATAACTACCAACAACGCCACATACTCGCGTCGAGCAAATCCATATTGCTGTGGGCTAGGGCAGTCCACCCTACGCCTTCCTGGTTCGACTAACCGTCGAAGTTTTCAGAGATCTCAATGTCCTCATCATATTCATGATCAGACTGTATCGTTTTATCCAGTAAGCCTCTAAACACCTGAACCTTGGTCTTCAGTCAGGAAATTTGAAGTAGCAAAGGCTTGGCCTCCTCATGCAGTGCCTCTAAAGCTATTACCAGAACCCTAAGTGACTCAGCAAGAATTACTACATCATCTGCAAAAACAAGATCTGAATCAAACTCCATCCCTAGGCGAAACTCATCTCGGGGCTCCACTGGTACAAAGTGCTAGGATCCGGTCAGTTGTTGACTTACCGGACGTGAAATCATACTCCTCATGTCTCCGGTGTTTCAGTAGGTGACTGCAAATCAGCATCAGCAGCAAGTGAGAAAGCACCTTGCCTGATGCGCTGAGCAGTATTATTCCATGGTTAGTTGTTGCAGTCCTGATGGTCCCCTTTCTCCTTCCTATCTGGAAGAGGAAAGGGAACTGTCAGGATTGTAACAACCAGCCCCTTTTTCCAAACAGGTTGAGTAGTACCTGAATGCCATAAGAGCAGTCAAGACAGCATGCAATCCTCGGATCATAGCCTCACCCCATTTTTTTTTTTTTTTTTTTTAGCAGATTTGCATTGATGTTACAGATATCAGCCTTTTTACCCCTCAACTTTGCCGTTTGAGCTGGGTGAATACGGAACAAGGTTACATTTCTTGATGTGAAAATCTTGGTAGATTGACTGTAAGAGTGAAGTATTAAATTCTGTACCATTATCTGAAATAAAAAAACAGTTGGGTACTGTAAGGACAGATTACATGATCAATTAGGGATCTAGCTACTGAACGAGTCTTTGAGAGGAGCGAGAATGGAGAACCGAGAAAAACTATCTACGCAAACGAAAAGATACTGGAATCCATTTTGCGTGAGAGGGAGTTTAAGGGGAGATTCTACCTGACCTAAATAGTGTTAATTAAAACTTGAACAGAGAGTTTATTTTTTCATTTATGATCATCAATTTTTAACATGTTATATTTCAATAGATTTCTAATGAAGCTACAGGCTCAGATTTTTTTTACATAGGTCATTGATTTTTTATTTCTGATTAAAAAAAAAAGTTTAAAAAACTAATTAAAAAAACTGTAAAAAAAAAAAATAATAAATAAATAAAAAAGATCCTTGTAGAACTGTTGCAAACATCCTGATCTTTAAAATGCATTTTGTTTCATGAAAATCGGTTCATAAATAAAAGCTGTGTTCCAGTTTTAGTTGGAAAAAATGTTTTTTTTTTTTTTTCAGGAGAGACAAAACAAAGAAAAATGTCCTATTTTTTTAATAACTTTATTTGTTTTTACCCTACACTTATTATTTTTGGTATGGAAGTACTTCTAGGCATACCCATTCATATGCAAGAAAATGAATGGGTTACAGTGATTCCTACCTAGTGAGCCTTTGCCGGTACTAATAGCACCTCACCACTGGGGGTTCTCGGAAAAGGAGTTTTCCTCCTTCTTTTCATTCTTGTACTCATCTTGAGTACATGAAGACCCTGCCATACACTTGATGTTGAGTGATGTCCCATGAGAAGTCTTGTAAAAAGAAAATTCTAACCTTGCCATACAAAGACCACAGAGGGCTGATGCTGCCTGAATTGTTGACTTAGCTTGGCGTAGAGATATTACAACATTTGGATCATCACTTATCTGTAGGTCCTGGTCACCTATAGTATCACGTATAAATGACATCCTCTGTTCTAGAGTGGTATTTGGGGTTGCTGGTCGGGTAAGAATTTCGTCCGCGTCACTTGACTCACCTGAGGCCTGAGAAGCCCATTTATCAGTCTTCTGGTTGGCTTGCCATTCGTTGTAAGCATCTGAATTCTCTTCTTCTTCGGTCCCATTATGGTAAATGGCACCAGCACCAAGAAAAACGATGTAAAATGTAATCTTCTTGGATGTAAATAAAGGCGTGTGCGTGAGGTAGCAGCGTTTGTTGTGATACAGATGCTTGCTTGTGTATAGTCCGTCCTCTCAAAGTAGGGGAAT
>CM035192.1:20891141-20912885 GCA_020233015.1 Callinectes sapidus
ATATATATATATATATATATATATGATTCCGTTGCCTTCAGCCTGCTTTCTGATCTGAGACGCAGAAGTGCGATTCCTTTGATTTATACCCAAGAAGACACAACTTCAGCGAAGAAGATTCCAGTAGCTACAAGGAGACCTGTACAAAGGAAGGAAAACGATAGGATATTGCTATTCTGCATTAAATAATATCATATGTTGAGGAGATTTTTGTGCCGTAATTATCTTTTTTTTCCTTTTTTTTTTTTTTTTTTTTTGTTTATATAATTTTTCATTTGGTGTCTAAAGTGAATGCAATGCTGATACAAATATAGTGTGTACATAACGTGAAATTATATGTAAGTATACCAAATGAAAAAGCGAAGATGCTAGACTTTTGTTTGAGTGCATATTTCAGCACACATGAATGGGTGAGAGCAGGCGCCCCCCCGGCCCCCCTCCCTTCGTGTGTGTAATAATAATAATAATAATAATAATAATAATAATAATAATAATAATAATAATAATAATAATAATAAACGGTTTATTTGAATGCAGCCTACAATTTTTGACTGAAAATCTACAGGTTAACATACAGATCCTTATGTTCTAACATTCACACACCTTAAGTCTATCCAGTCGCATCTGACAACTCGATGCGCGGCTGCTAGGTAGCGCCAACGAGCCTTGTAGACTAGGCCCCGGGGTGATCGGAGTCCACACCGTACATTTCGGAGTTTATTTCTCCTACTAAGCAGCGGATCACAACTTCCGACTTACACCAGATACCTAATCACTGGTAGGTAGACAGGGGCGACACACTTGAATAGAAGTCTTCCCCAAATAACTTCCAACTTGACCCGGGAATCGAACCCAGGCTTTCCCAAATAGCCGCGTGGCAGTGAGGGTTTTGATGTCAGACACCACCAGATTTTGTAATTCTTGTTGAAAAAATAAGTACTCTTTGGGGCAAGCTTTATAAAAACTTACAAAGGTGTGTGTGTCGTTACACATTAATGCTTCTGAAATTTAAATAAATAAATTTCATGATAATTGATGGTATATGATATTGTTTGAGCCTTTATTCATAATTTCAGATGATATTCATAAAACCACCTATGATTGTATCAAGGCAAGTAATCCGTCATTTTCTACTGACTTCAATGGACGTACAATAATATTTAATTTCATTTGAATGTATTGAACAATAGGCAAATGCATGTAATGTATAGGAAATATTATACGTAACGTTTCCGGTACGACAACTATCCTCGGCTGGCGGCAACAAACAAGCCTAAACAACATTTCTTCTTTTAGCTTCCGTTTTTCCGCTCGGAAATCTCGCAAATCCTTTGACCTTATCAGTTACTTGGTCTGTCTTTCTCTTCCTTTTCTTGAACCAGACGTGCAGTCTGCCACGGCACATGTAAAATTTGGCATGTTGGTCTCTCAACAGATCTTAGTTTTGTTTACACTCTTACCAGAGTCTTTCTAACCGAGGCCCAGATTCAGAAAGCACTTTACACTATTCAAAGGGTATATAACTTTCAGACACACATTGGTATTCAGAAAGCTCTCTACAACTGTCAAATGTGGCTACCGTGTAAATCCGGGCCCAGAACTGCACCAACTCGGGAGGTGGTGTTACTCACTCAGGTGAACATAAAATTCGTTGTAACTAAGGTTTTCCAAGAAGATATAAGTAATGTGAGACAATATGACACCCAAAAGATCATTCCATAAAGGCGGGATGGTATATAGCCCACTGTGGAGATGATTCTCGGTTAACCTAACTTCATCCCCATGGGCCCCACACACGAGCCGGAGGGACCACAGACCGACACGAGTGTTCCTTATATTTAGATTTGGTGTTTTTATTTGTTTCACTTGATTTTGGATCTCGTTTCTGCTGCAGATACATCATTATGGTGCTTCTCTATCACTAAAAGTTTCTCACGGGTCCTACAAATTTGTGGAAGAGGGATGTGTGGTTTGGCCCGCGGAAATTTGCCGACACAAAATCATAATATAGAACATCACTAATTTATTCAGACACATTACCTTCCTAATAATAATGTCCTTGTGTATGCCTTCTGCTTCTACAATGACTAAAACTAAAGGGAACTGATAAAACCTTTTAGTAAAACAAGACAGAAGTAGAGGTGACGATCAACAGAGACAACCATCAAAAGTCACAAGAGGAAGAAGAAGAAGAAAAGGGCGGAGTTTAGACAGAGCGGTGAGGCAGGAGGGCGAGCTTATTTCAGTTCGTCGTACGTCCGCCAGCGATGCTGTTGTTTTTATTTCACTGATTAGCTTCATAGAGGGTGACAGTGTTATCTGCTATTTTTCAATAATCCCAGATAAAATGCATAAACCAAAATCAGCATTACTTTATTTTTACCGCACGTACTTACTTTAAAAGAAATCATCACCTATTTTAAAGTTTTATCATATAATTGAATTAACAAAGCCTTATCATACGCTAGTAAGTATAAATAATAACATAAACAGTTATGTTTTTAATTTTAAATACACTTGTGCAGCAATTCGTGTCGTATTTGTTTCTGCACATCGGTTTCCAGATTAGCTAAGTCACCCCTTTGCCACAGGAAATCTGAGACAATTAAAAATTGTAGCGCTAATAGGTATCTACGACCCTCACTGCGACGCGGCTAATTGTGAGTCGGGCGCGCGCGCGCGCGCACACACACACACACACACACACACAGCTGAGTGTATTGGTAGCACGCTCGCCTCACAACCAAGAGGGCCCGGGTTCCAATCCCGGGCTCGTCGAGGTAAATGGGCAAGCCTCTTAATGTGTAACTAGCCCCTGTTTAGGTACGGGATGTAAATCGAAGGGTTGTGGCCTCGCCGTCCCGGTGTGTAGTGTGTGATTTGGTTTCAGCCCTAACCGAAGATATGTCTATGAGATCTGAGCTCGCTCCGTAGGAAAAGGCTGGTTGGGTGGCCAGCAGGCGACCACGACAGTGAATTTACACACACACACACACACACACACACACACACACACACACACACATCAGGATGTCAGATGCGAAAGGGTAGACTTAAGGTGTATGAGTGTTAGAACATAAGGATATGTATAGGTATGGTAACATGTAGATCTTCAGCCGAAATTGTAAGCTACATTCCTAATAAATCGTAAATTATTATTATTATTATTATCATGACACACACACACACACACACACACACACACACACACACACACACACACACTTTGATCCAAGGATTCCAATATCCTTGCTTTGATCTTAGCCAAAATGCCTGCATTCCAACACCTGGTGACACGCATTCATCACCTTGCCACTGCTCACGAGTGCTTACTGGTGATTTACTTCCTGTGGATTCCATCACACATCGGACTCTTGGCCAACGACACAGCTGACCGCCTCGCTAGGGCCCCCTGTGCCCTGAACCCGCCAGCTGCTGATAACGCTGCTGTCTCTCTCCTGTGGTTCAAGGGTTTGGTGTGCCAAGCTGCCTGCTCCCCCCACACACCATCGTCACGACGCTGAGAGGCCCACTAGCGTGTCAATACAGCACTATGAACACTTTCTGCTTTATGTAAGCTGTGCGACGCGCCACATGCTAACAACATTGAACACTTGTTTAGAATGTCCACTCGTTACAGATCTCATACCGCTGTAAGCTGTGCGACGCGCCACATGCTAACAACATTGAACACTATTGTTTAGAATGTCCACTCGTTACAGATCTCATACCGCAGGGACTTTTACTTGTTAAAACATGTAAAATCCTTTTGTCCTTGCCCCTTATTCTGTGTACCACTGTGAGGCACAAGTACCTTATAATCAAGATTGTATTTGTACATGTAAGAAGTCTGCCATCCTCGGGTGTAATAAATTCAAAACACACACACACACACACACACACACACACACACACACACACACACACACAATGAGTGAATTGATTTGATATTAAACAAACAGATCAATCAATGATTAGATATTAAATTAAAAGATCTTCTACTTGATAAGCAACGACAAATTTCTTCAGAAGACTGTCGCTATCGAAGAAAAAGCAACGTGGACTAAGACATGGTTCACTAGCGACATCCTTGAGGCGGGCATAGGGTCCTTGTGAAGGCTATCTTAATTAATGTTTTGTCTTTACAAAACATCTTGTAGATAATCTACCTCTGGACATTTTTCAAATCTAATAAGACAAATTTGGAAGGTTAAGACAAACTTTCGTACTTAAGATTCTTTGTTAGTACGGCCCCAGAATATAGATTGAATACAGGATTATGGATTGAATTGATTGAATTGAGATCCCGCCCTACAATACGTGTTATTACTGTAAGCGAGAAATCAGCTGTCGGGAGCCTCGGTTCCCATCGATAATCGTGACTCATCTGTCATCTAGCACTTGCTGTGTTTACTTGTCGAGTACCTGACTGATGAATGAAAACTTTTCTTGGCAGTCGGCCTGCAGGACTTCATGCTTCTTTCTGACCATCTCTGCATGCTTTATTCAGTGAGTATACATTTTATATTTGCATAAGTTTTAGAAAAATGTATATTGCTCATCATGAAAGCATTGTTTTGTGATAAAAGTCCATATAGTAGACTTATTACATATAGAAAGTACTTGCGGGTGTGTCAGATCCCGCCAGGAAGGGGGTTGTGGGGGGCATATTTTCCATATATTACCTATCACTAACAGACAAGTGAAAACTACATATTTGCATGATATACCAAGTACTTATACCTCTTACAATGTAGCCTAGTGTTATTTTAGTATAATTCTTGCCATTTCACAGTAAAACATGCATTGATTTTTTGCTTTATTGTTTTTGTTTCTCTTTTGCAGATTCTAGGTAAACCAGTAGCAGCATAAGAAGCATATTATTGTTCTCTGGACCTTGTAGATCATGAATATTCCTCGGGTAAGTTTTATATGTCATTATTATAATAGTTACTTCTACAATATCACAGAAAATGTATTGTCCCTAGAAAAATGGATGAAGGATAACAGAGCTGTTTTGCATTTTTTGTTCTAAATACTATCCTTGCTGAAACAGTGAAGCCTGTCTTATTTTTCTTGTAATTTTTTACATGTATGGCAGCACAGGCGAGGCTTGAACGATGCAGCAATGGCAGTAGTGCTGGAAAATCTTCCGTCGGATTATGGAGACACAGACACTGAAGATGACACAAATGACGAGGCTCCAGGTCTTAGGAACCACATCAACAATGATCCACCGTCTCGTGCTCAAGACCAATGTTGCTCTATTTTCATTGGAGATAACGATGTAGGGAACCCTGATGTAGATGGAACATCCTCAACATCCGAAGATGACCCAACCCCGGAAGTAAATAACAAGAATAAAGAGCCTCGGAGGTAGAGGAAGAAAGCACAACCAATGCAAGGCAGGGTGTTTCAACCAGTTGGAATTGAAGATACAAACATAACTAAAGACCCAGTTGATGCCTTTCTCATATTTTTTTTTATGCTGAAGTGGTTGACAGACTAGTATTTTAAAACAAACCTATACTGCACTCAGAAAGGAAAAGTTGGAAATATTTCGAAAGATGAAATGTATGTCTTTTTTGGAATTAATATAATGATGGGCTACCATCGTCTACCATCACTGCCCCACTACTGGATGAATGGAGATGATGTAGGTGTCGGTGCCATTCAAAGGGCGATGACTCGTGACAGATTCAAGTACATTCTCGGTCATTTACATGTGAATGACAATGATTAATTAGACAAGAGAGACAAGATATATAAAGTGAGACCACTTGTTGAAGCTCTCAATGAAAGATTTAGAGACAGAAGAACACCCAGTCAGCATCTCAGTGTAGATGAGTCAATGATACGTTTCGAAGGTAGAAACTCCCTCGAATAATACAACCCAATGAAGCCAATAAAACGGGGTTATAAACTGTGGTGCCTAGGTGATAATGATGGCTACATCAGCAAGTTTTAGATTTACACAGGGAAAAAAGATGAAAAGGAAAAGCCAAGCAATCAAAAACTGACCATGGGTGGACACGGAAACCACTATTAGCTGAACAAAATTTTCTTTTCCACATAAATATACTATGTTCTCTTGAATATGATTATTATTCTTACACATTGTATTGAATG
The DNA here is from genome assembly GCA_020233015.1 of Callinectes sapidus. Lineage (NCBI taxonomy): Eukaryota > Metazoa > Arthropoda > Malacostraca > Decapoda > Portunidae > Callinectes > Callinectes sapidus. The sequence goes on from CM035192.1 coordinate 20,897,271, forward strand.
TAAAAGCTCTTAATCTGAGTTTTTATGGAATATTCTTTTTGAAATTCACTGCTGATATTTAGGTATATCAATTTCTTATGTCCGAGTATATGCATTATTCCATGTCATTATCTACATCGCCCTAACATGAAAATTGTCTACTTTGATAGATTTATACGTCCTTGCATGTATATTTTGAGAAATTAAAGAATTTTATTGTTTTCATGAAGTTTGTAAATAAAAATATAGTGAAACAAATTTACAACAATTTCTTCATATATTATCATTGAAATGCTCCAAATTCTCTGACGGGATCCCATGGCTATTAAAACTGCTATGATATATTTTTTCTTATTTACCAATGCATATGTTATCTTTAGGGTAGGGTAAGCACATATCCAAAAATGGCAAAAAAAATATTAACTTCTTAGTTCAGGTTTAAAAGGGCTAATTCGGAATCTGAAAGCATTTTACGAATGTTTCATTCCAAATAAAGTCTATGTCATGTTAGATGATATGGAATCATATTCTGGTGCCTAGGATAAGAATCCTCTGTTTTTGACACACGGAAATTTGAATAGTTTGTCAGTCAGCATTAATGGGAGAAATGTGCTTAATTTTTCAGTACCTTTACCAAAACAGTTCGCTCCATTTTACCACTACACATTAAAAGCTCTAGGACTCGAGAACAATCACTTAATAAAGTATGACCCATTTACTAACGGAAGAATGATTACACCGTGTAACACAAAGTTTGTCCTTGAGTTAAAACTATTATTTTATGATGTTTTTAGGGCATAAATAAGTAAAAATCAGCAGTCACCAAGTTCAGACTTCGGTTCTAAGTTCACGAGGTCAATTTATTGATTTTCTGCCATTTTTGCTTATTAATTCATGGCGTTTTCAGACTATCTGCTTATAAATCAAGTGAATCCTGTTGATTATAATTTTAATTGATGTTAACACGAATATTTAGATAAATCAGTGATGAAAAATTAAGTTCTCTAGGCCCCATCTATAAAAATGAACATAAAAAGAAGGAAACGAGTAGGGAATAATTATGTATTATAATATGTTAATACACAGACAGCGATACAGTGCCGTGATGCAGAGCCTTGATAAAGAGTATTGATCCGAAGCTTTCATACAGAATTGATGCAAAAATTCTATTGTTATAGTTTAATAAAAAAGAAGTTCGTCTACGAGATTGGCGATTGTAGTCCAGTTTACTTTCACGCAAAAGGCTCCAGATATAATCCCCCATCATACTTTCATTGTACTGTCCCTTGTAGCGCTCCTCTAAAAGACCTTATATCCTGGTGAAATCTTTCACCTTGTTCTTCTGAGTAGCCTCCCATGTTTTCTTTGAACACATCAAGGTGGGCATGTAGTACGTGTAGCTTCAGTGACATCCGGCAGCCCATTCTTCGGTACGTATCCACAAGTTCGCCAACGATTTCTCTGTAGTTCTATGGCTTGTGGTTTCCGAGGAAACCTTTGACTAGAGAAACAAAGCTTGTCCAAGCTGCCAGCTAAACCTCAGAGAGCTTCTCAGGAAACCTGTCGGACTCAATAAATCGCCTCACCTGGGGGCCCACAAATACTCCTGCCTTGATTTTCGCCTCCGACAACTTCGGGAACAGCTTTTGGATGTGCTTCAAGGCCTCACCCTTTGGATCCAATTGTTTAACAAACTGCTTAATGAGGCCCAATTTGATGTGTAGGGGTGGCATGAGCACTTTCCTTGGCTCCACCAGCGGCTCTTGTTTCATGTTATGGGCCCCAACCTCATAGCCGGTCCGGAGAGGCCAGGTCCTTTCTCGTAGTGAAGGGACGTATCTCGGCTATCCCAGAGGCATAGACAGCAAGGAAATTTGGTGAAACCTCCCTGAAGCCCCATTAAGACGGAAACCATTTTGAAATCACCTCACCTCCCTCGCACTGTCAATGCACGCTCCTCCCATCCTCGAGAACATTCTACAATCTCGTATAATTTTCCAACCCATCCCAGAAATTTCTCGAAACTCCTAGCAACATTACAATATATTGAGTAATAAAAAATATCAAATAAAGCAGCAGAGAGAGAGAGAGAGAGAGAGAGAGAGAGAGAGAGAGAGAGAGAGAGAGAGAGAGAGAGAGAGAGAAAACGATCTGTCTCAGATGTCCATATAGGGTTAAAAATAGTAATATTCTTATTCCAATAAAATCGATCTACTGACAACAAACCAAAAGTTTCGAATCACTGACACCTTTTTCCAGTGTTTTGAAGCATAATGAATACAAAACTCTTGGTTATTGCCCAGAAACATAGATTTTTATTGATTTTTTGTTACACTGTGTTATTGCTCTTGATTTGATAGTTGATGATGTAAAAGCGCTTTATCCTGAATTTACAGGGAATCTTAGATTAAATATATCATTTGGTAAAGCTGCTTCTTCAAATCAAGTTGTACAATTGCTGTTTGGAGACACAAGTTATTGTAAGAATCAACTCCAGTCGTCAGCTTTATTCTGATGTAAGAGCTTACAGTAAATGGACAATGTAGTACAATCATTGTCTGATGCAATTCGTAGTAATTTACCCGCCCAATGCGTGGAACATTTTCTAGGATGCCTAACGGTAGATGAACTTGCGAATGTGAATATCCCATACAGACACAAACCATTATTTATAACAGTAAGCATATTACTAGCATTAAAAATCAAATACATTGAACACTGGGTTTTACTTTACATAGAAGATCAAGTTATACATTTTTTTTATTCATTTGCACTATATCCTAGTAATCACTCAATCTATTTTATGAATTTCTTGCGGAAACATAACTACTTAAGTTGTGGTTGATGGAACACCAGCTTCAATCGGCAAGCTCTCATACATGTGGAGCTTATGTATTATATATCATGCATGTAATTTGTAATAAAGGTCTACAAGTTTTGAAAATTATTCTAAAGAAACAATTCAAGGATCCAACAGGATTACAAAAGGATCGGTTTATATTATGTTCCATCTACAAAAATTATCCTTGGTTAAAATTCAACTGTCAAGAAACATTCTGCCAGAACAAATATAAGCACTGCATTTTTTACCCATGCAAAAATTTACCGTAAGTATAAAAGTTCCAACACACACACACACACACACACACACACACACACACACACACTCTAACTAGGGTACCATGGAGCAAGAAGGTAGTCTCTCTCTCTCTCTCTCTCTCTCTCTCTCTCTCTCTCTCTCTCTCTCTCTCTCTCTCTCTCTCTCTCTCTCTCTGTTATATGTAATATTCTGTATTACACCATGTTGTATTATATCATATTATTTTATCTCATGTTTTTTTTTCTTTTTCCAGATCCCACAGCTCTGCATCTGAAAGCAGTTACATAAAGTACCTTTGTGAATTGCTTTGTATTCCTATAATGTTTTGTGTTTCATGTTTTGAAAATTTATGTTGTGGTTAGTGTATGTGGTGTCCCGGTCTTGGGGAATCAAGCTTATAAAAGTTTTGAAATATTTTGTATCATGTTTTTCTTGAGAAAAAAAGTACAATTACTTAAATAAAAACAATAAATACATTTTTTTCACATAATTATGATAACCTAAGTTTAATGGCTATACCCATCGTGGGATGGGTGGTCGCGTGTGTAAAGATATCAGCTATCACAGCAATCTTTCGACTACTTCCCATTCACCCCTCAGGCATGTAGCCATCCACCGGTGCTCTTGTGACATAATCAAAAGGTCCGTGGGCACGTGGGTACCTTCCACCCCCATCCACCCCTTTCCGAGAGTAGGTTTACCATAATTTCTTTTTGGTGGTACGGTCACAAAACGAAAGGTAAGCTGGGGAGTAAGTTAATCAAGTTACGAGGTTCTTGTAACGTAAGTAAAGGATATAATTATTAAATAAAAAAATCAAAAGTTACCAGGTGTACCTAGTAGTGGACAAACTCAAAGTATCAAGTTTCCTATGGACTTCCTGGAGGATGGGCGGTTGGGTGGGTAAAAACACCCCCTCCTTCGCCTCCCCCCTTTCCGGGGGTAGATTTACCATAATTTCCCTTTCATTCTCGCTAGGAACAAGATATGACTACGGAAGTCCTCCGTCACTCACCCTTCAAAAGGTAAGCTTGGGACGGAGGGATTTTTTAATCAAGTCACGGGGATCTTGTGACATAAGTAAAAGATAATAATCATGAAATAAGTATCAAGTTGCCAGGGTTACCTAGGGCTTCTCGCGGGGGGAACGGGGAGTTAATCCCCTGGAAAACATAAGTGCCAGCTGGGCTCACAGGGTGAGCCTGGGTGGCACTATAACAACTACTCTCACTGAACGTTTCCCTTTTGTGTGTCACAAGTCAAGGGTGTAGTCACAGGCAACCTTCTACCGACAAAAGGTAAGGTAAGTTTGGGCCCAGTTGTCGTCTCGTAGCCAAACGGTCGCGCTCAACTGATCATGCCCAATTTTCCAATCCAGAAAGACAAATCTTCCTTTACACAAAACCATATTCACTTACTACACGCATGCCCCTTCCCTAATTTTTCTGAAAAAAAAAAAAAAAAATGTTGACTGAGAAGGGAACCATGAATGTTCCCAGATTGTACTGCTCTCTCTCTGTTTCAACCATAAATGTCTTGACATCCCCCTCAACTATTTCTTCAGTAACTTCCGCAACATTCACGGTATTAGATTTGAGTAGAACATTATCTCTCCTCTCCGAAACCTCATTTTTTCTCGCCAAAACACAGGTGTCTGAGGCAACTGAGAGTAACCTTTTTTTGTTCTCTCCTGCTTTCTCTATCCTTATTTTCGTTCCAAAGCTACATGTTAGTTTTATGTATGCAACAACTTGACTTGCTCATGCACTAGAATCTTTCAACTTTTCCATCATCAGGCTTTGACTAACAAGTCATTCCTCAACAAAATTTATCTGTGCTGTCTACCTCCTCCCTAACTCTTCTGACTACAGCAAACTATCCCTTGACTCCTCTGACTCCATAATTTTTTTTACTATCTAACTTCCAAAGTGAAGCACATTCTGTCTCTTTATCCCTTCGCGGAGATCTCTATCGTTGGAGGCTTTCCTCTCAATTCACTGATCATCCTAGTGAATTACCCTTCAACCATACTTTCTTCCATGACCTAGAGCAACTGGTGCAACACCTTTTCGTATTCCTGACCATCTTGAATACCCCTAACATTCCTGATCTTTTCCTTACCTCTAATCTTTCTGCTTATACTGTTATCCTTCTCTGTTGGGTTCCTCCGACCACGATCTCGTACCAGAATCTTGTCCTATTTCTTTGATCCCTCCTAATGATCCCCCAAAGCTGAAGTACCTCTTGCGTTTTGCCTCTGCTACTTGGAAGGACCCGAGGATGTACTATGCGAGTAAGATAAGATTATCTCTTGGTATATTAATAATGTCTGCACTAAACTTGAGAGGTATAATGTTCGACAGTTATTACTTAATTACGATTTGATAGGGTTAAATGAAATTAGACTCCTTTGCCTGTATCCTTTCCTGGTTATGTGATATATCGGAGTAAAATATTGGATTCGACAAATCGGGGTGGCACACCTGTGTTAGTAAAAAATTGCCTTGATAAATTGCTATTAAATGTAAACACCAGCGTTGTGGATAAAGTTTAGTTAAAATTACACATTGTATCAAATGTGCTGTTGCGTTTTGTATACATCCCACCAAATGATTCTACGTGTTATTTTCATGAGTCTTTCGCAGTGATACACAAGAAGCTTGAACCAGATGTGAATACCAGTGTTCTCAATATGGGTGACACAAATGCTTGATTGGGCAGTTCAGTTCGGAGCATATTGTCTGTTGGTAATGTAACTAATAGTGATTGATGTGTTGTCTTATCCCGTTATTCATGACGATATTCATGTACATAACGATAATGCCGGAATTTTATGTGCACTGTGTATTGATAATGACTTGCTTGTGGTAAATAACCTTAAAACTCCTGATCAGCATTTTGAAGGAAATAAAACATTCAAGTAAAGCGACCACTCAGTTCTGGATTTGTATCAGTTATATATTAATAATATATATAACTTTATATCAAATCTCATTCCTACCACCAAATTGTACCGGCCCAGAATATCGGACAGTGTTATAAGGTATTCATAACTGTGATCGAGTAGCGGCAACTGGAGTAAACCCTGGTGGGGTGTTAGTGGTAATTAATTCGTGGGAGTAAAGGAGATGCAGTGGCTTGGTTTTTTTTTGTATATTCAGCTTCTCGTGGTACAGCAGAAATCGATTACAAGTGGGCGAAGTAGGCTATAGTGGAGGCCTGTTGAACGTAGATGATTTGAATGCCCGAGAGGGAGTCTGAATGATGAGTGATGCTGCCTGAATCGTGAGACTGCTGCCCGAATGATGAGTGAGTGTGTGTAGGAAACATGTGTTTTTAAGATGTATGGAGGTGGAGATTAGTAGGGAAGGCGTGGCGTCAGGAGAGGGAGAGGTCAGGAGAGGACAGAGAAGTTATAAGCCAGGGGATTAATATGGGTTTGTAGAAAGGACCTGAGAGATCAGATAAGAAGAAGGGAACACAGGTGGAGCTATTTTTGGAAACAGAGAAAATGTGTGATGAACATGTGAAATTTGATATGAAGTTATATATTATCAATAGTGATTGCGGTGTGACATAGCATGGTGACCTACCATCTGATCATTCCCGGGTTTCATCACTTGGCGATCATGCCGCGCTGTATGGCCCCGCTAGTAAGATCAAGCTTGTTAAGAAACTTTTACGTTACTGTACGGTTGACAAAGAAACTTTCTCGAGAAACATAAGTGCACAGTGTGAGGAGGTTAACACGGCAGCAGATATAAATGTAGTGGCGTTGCAGGTGGCTGATTTGTACGTACAGTGCAGCTGAACGCAGCGTGGGCGGGGCAGTTGCTGCTTGTTATCAGGATACTCTAAGTAGGTGGGAGAGAGTGTTTGACAAAAATGACGATTGAGCTGAATGGAGGGGTATTGATAGGAAGGGAGATTTAAATACCACTTCACAGGATTACACGTACTGCCCTACCAACGATGAGTTCAAGCGGCATTTCGAGAGTGTGCTCAACCCCCGCTGGGGCAGAGACTCATGATATGCATACAAACATGACAATACCAATGCTTGACTTAGTTATAACCGATGAAAATGTTAAGTGACAAATAGATAAACTGAAGCCATACAAAGCGTGTGGGCCAGATGGCATTTTATCAGGTTTACTTGCTTTATTACCAGCAGAGTGGATTGTTATTTTGAGTACATTTTTCTACAATGTGTTTTTCTCTGCATCATATCCCGAGTAATGGACTAAAGCTACAATGTTTACACTTTTCAAGAAGGGAAATAGAATGGATACAAATAAGTATCGAAGACTAACTATAATTAACTGCTTGGCAAATTTGTATGATATGGGATTGTGTGACGGGGTCAATCTTTTGGTTTAGTTCTCCTAGTATTAAGCCCTGTCCACACCAGGAAACATTGTTTGGAAACAATGTTTGCAAACAGTTTGCGAACAGTTTGCAGACAGTTTTCGATAACATGTTTGCAAACAGTTTGCAAACTGTTTCCAAACAATGTTTCCTGTCCAGACCTCAGTTGTCGTCATGCCTGTAGTTAGTGTGGAGGTTGCTGCAGCAGCCTCTGTATATTACTTGGCACTGTTGATTAACTCAAGAAAGGGCAAGAAAAAGAGAAAGACATGGGTAAGGAAGTTTTTAGAAAAAGGAGCCTTTTATGGTGACTTGCTTCTGAAGGATTTGAGAGTGGATGGAGCAGGTTTCACCAATTTCCTTCGGATGTCCACTACTGACTTTGAAATATTTTATAACTATAATTATTATTATTATTATAGATGGAGCAGGTTTTAATTTTCTTCGGATGCCCACTACTGATTCATCGTCACATACACACACACACACACACACACACACACACACACACACACACACACACCATACACACTGTTTTTCCCATTCTGGATGGGAAACAGATACATGTGAAATATTGTTTGGAAACAGTTTGCAAACAGTTTGCAAACAGTTGCCAAACAGTTTGCAAACTGTTTGGAAACAATGTTCACAAACTGTTTGCAATCTGTTTGCTAACAGTTTGCAAACTGTTTGCAAACTGTTCGCAAACTGTTTGCAAACATTGTTTCCAAACAATGTTTCCTGGTGTGGACAGGCTTTTATTAATAAGGAGCAGACCGGAGCGCAGAGAAAAGGGGGTTGGGCTGAATACATCCTCACCCTACGCCTTCTGACTGCTCTTTGTAACTTTTATAGATTTCTCAAAGGCATACGACCTGGTAAGTAGGGATGTTCTTTTTAATGTGCTCAAACAACAACGATGTGGCAAAGTTGTAGGCTTGGAGGGTGGTTCACTAACGTAAGTGGTTTAAGTGAAGTTTGAGTTTTGTGGCGAGCGGTTTACTGGTTCTTATATGTATTATAGTTTTCAAACCCAAAGTTTGAGAGGAAACTCAGATTATAAAAGTTAATATATTAGGGATGATATTTACAATGATTTCACGACACACGGTTAGAACGTAATGTCACTGTCTTTCTCGGAGAAGTGTTTAGTGTGTCTCTTGAGAGATAACTTAGAGAACACTTCAGAGTCTCGAGAACACACGTTAGGGCACACACCTGTGAGCACACACAGTTCGTTCCCTCAACCACCACACGAGCCGGCTGTCTTGCTTCTGCCTTGTCCGGCAGACGACCGGCGGTGGCCCTGTTACCGCCGCTCGTTTTCTTCTCCCTTGGTGCGGCCCGCCGCTCCTCACGCCGCAGGAAACTGCTGACTCCGAGGCGTGGTCATGTGATGCAGGGATGGGTGTGTGTGTGTGTGTGATGCCTCAGTGTTCAAGTACATTATTTTATCTCATATAGTGATGTCTTATAAACTGCATCCTACTTAGAGAGTTTATATTATTATATTTTAGTAAATGTAACATCCTATGGATACAATAACAATTGAAATACCAAGTTATATATATAAACACATGCAACTCCTTGTAGAGGACAAAGCTGTGTCAGCATTTCTAAAGTATTGCACCATCTTATAGAGATGTTGCATCAGATTGTATTTGCATATATAAATACAATGAATTTCTACCTATCATGTCCCTAACAAAGTGATGTTGTCTGCTTTGGTGACAATGTATCGTGTGACGCAGTATGTTGGTGCTGCGGTGATAGCTGCTACGCAGGGAGTCAGGAAAGGCTCTGTAGGCTAGAGGTAGTTTCACCAACAAAAGGGTACGTACACACTGAACGCGTGAAAGGCGCGAGCGGGCGTCAGAGTGAGCGAGAGTCAAAGAGTCAAAGCGTCAAAATTTGAGGGTGTGTACACTGAGTCCGGTGCGAGCGTCAAATAGGCCGCTTCATTGATGGGAGAACTTTATTCGTTGTCATCTTTCGAGGCGTGTGGTCTGTTTTGTTCCTCCTAATCAGTTCATCCCAAATTCAAAATGAATGTTAAAAGTGTGTGAATTGAATTGAATTGAATTGAATTGAATTGAATTTATTAATACGCTCAGACTTTACAAAGTAAAGTATGGGGCACAGCTCCGAAATTAAAACTACAGATAGAGTACAATAATGATGATAATAATAACATAATAATATATATAAAGAAATAGACTGTTTCAAAACAAGAAACATTATAAAAACAAGTAACAGAACATAAGAACACATTAACTAGTTATTCCCTATATTGATAATTTATCTAAACTTTATCATTATCAACTTTGAAAACTTTGATAAATTTGTGAGAACATTTATATTTGTATTTTGTAACAATTCAGTAAACTTGAAAATTGTTGGTCTATTTGTATAGTAACTTGGTACATACATATCTCTCCACCTGACAAGATCTTCATTTAAACATTTGAGTAATACATGAAATTCATCCGCTATTGTATTATCATTGCACAGATTACACACCCTCTCTTCTCTGCTTACCCCCGTGTATCTGCCGACATTTACTGGTAATCTATTATTGCATATTCTAAATCTAGTTAACAGGATACGACTATTTTTTGGTAATTTAGTTAGGTAAGTTTCTAGTTCATATACACCCTTGAATATATTGTAATTTCTACATATTGCATTTGTTGACAAGTTGTTATACCAAACAGTTATCCATTGATCCATTAATTTTCTTTCCACTGCCTTCTTGAACCACTCTGTGTTGGGTACATTTTGTGTTAACCAAAATCCTGACATACCACACTCATTCAACAGTTGTTTGACAGAAGCTATCCAAGGTGATGTAAATAATCCTAGCCTATCCAGATGCAACATACACTGATACATTACATAAGATAATTTTGATTGTTTACCTGTAGTCAACCGAGACCAAAAGCATAGCATCTTACATTTGATATGAATATCTAATGGATATACTCCCAGTTCCCCATATACCATTACGTTACTTGTGTTTTTATGCACAAATAACATATGCTTTAAAAATTTTAAATGCAACAATTCAATCTCCCTTATGATATAATGTCCCCAAACTTCAGATCCATAAGTTAATACAGGTTGTACCATGGTATTAAAAAGCTCTATCTGCATGTCAACTGGCAAGTCAAACTGTGTGTGTGTGTGTGTGTGTGTGTGTGTGTGTGTGTGTGTGTGTGTGTGTGTGTATAAGTAAAATATCTGAGGACTAGCGTGTGTGTTTGTCTTGAATTAACACCCTCAAAATAAGTTTAATAACATATAAATGTCTTTTTTCGGTATTTCATCAGTATAAATTATGATAAACACATTATGCCCTAAAAAGATTGTGATACTTTTCTTTTTCACTGAAATATACATAGAAGCAATATATTAACATCAACATAGCCCCTTGACTCTTTGACGCTTGTCGCTTGAAATTATAAAATTTTAAATCTTGCCGCTTGTCGCTTACAAATGACGCTCGCTCGCTTTGACGCTCGCGTCTAAAGCCCTGTCCACACCAGGAAACATTGTTTGGAAACAATGTTTGCAAACAGTTTGCGAACAGTTTGCAAACAGTTTTCGATAACATGTTTGCAAACAGTTTGCAAACTGCAAACAGTTTGCAAACTGTTTGCAAACAGTTTCGCAAACTGTTTCCAAACAATGTTTCCTGTCCAGACCTCAGTTGTCGTCATGCCTGTAGGTAGTGTGGAGGTTGCTGCAGCAGCCTCTTTATATTACTTGGCACTGTTGATTAACTCAAGAAAGGGCAAGAAAAAGAGAAAGACATGGGTAAGGAAGTTTTTAGAAAAAGGAGCCTTTTATGGTGACTTGCTTCTGAAGGATTTGAGAGTGGATGGAGCAGGTTTCACCAATTTCCTTCGGATGTCCACTACTGACTTTGAAATACTTTTACGGATGGTGGCTCCCAAAATAACCACATGGTGTTATTATCCCTTCCGCTGCAAGCCTCGTGCGACTACTGATTCATCACACAAACACACACACTCTTTAGCTTGGTATCGCTTGTAGGTCTATGGTCCACAGCCGTGCGTTGTGGAGTTAGCAGTCCAATATATTATATAATATTATTATATATATATTATATAATATTATTATAATTATAATTATTATTATTATTATAGATGGAGCAGGTTTTAATTTTCTTCGGATGCCCACTACTGATTCATCGTCACATACACACACACACACACACACACACACACACACACACACACACACACACACAAACACACCGTGTTTCCCATTCTGGATGGGAAACAGATACATGTGAAATATTGTTCGCAAACAAACTGTTTGCAAACAGTTTGCAAACAGTTTGCAAACAGTTTGCAAACTGTTTGGAAACAATGTTCGCAAACTGTTTGCAAACTGTTTGCGAACAGTTTGCGAACAGTTTGCAAACTGTTTGCAAACTGTTCGCAAACAGTTTGCAAACATTGTTTCCAAACAATGTTTCCTGGTGTGGACAGGCCTTTAATGTGCACACTGTCTGCGTTTCCCATTCATTTTACCGAAGGATAATTTATCGCTCGCTCGCTCTGACGCCCGCTCGCGCCCTTCACGCGTTCAGTGTGTACGTACCCTAAGTTGTCCAAGTGAGTCTGATATTTGTGGCGAGCGGTCAACTGGTTTATATATCATATATTATACTTTTCATACCCAGGTTTGGAGGGAAACTCAGATTATAAAAGTAAATATATTATGTGTGATATTTACAATGATTTCACGACACACGGTTAGAACGTAATGTCACTGTTTTTCTCGGAGAAATGTTAAGTCTATCTCTTGGGAGATCACTTAGGGAACACTTTTGAGTCTCGAGAACACACACCTTCACGGCACAACACACAAAAGTCCTCACACCCAGAACACCACGTAAACCGGCGGAAGACCGGCCAGTGGCGGCCCTGTTGGGTCTCCCCCAACCGCCTCACACCGCAGCTCGATTTCTTCTCTTCTGGTGCGGCCCGCTGCGTCTCACGCCTCGGAAACCGCTGACTCCGTGCGTGGGGTCATGTGTTGCAGGGATGGGTGTGTGTGTGATGCCTCAGTGTTCAAGTACATTATTTTTTTCTCATATAGTGATGTCTTATAAACTACATCATACTTAGAGAGAGTTTATATTATTGTATTTTATTAAATGTAACATCCTATGGATATGTACAATAACAACTGAAATGCCTAGTAATATATATAAGCACATGCAACTCCTTGTAGAGAATCAAGCTATGACAGCATTTCTGAAGTATTGCACCATCTTATAGAGATGTTGCATCAGATTGTATTTGCATATACAAATACAATGAATTCCTACCTATCATGTCCCTTACAGCTCATCTACCCCTGCTTCCTGTTTGTGTTGTTTGTAAATGAACTTATCAAGATGGTAAAAAATGCGTGTCAAAATGAGGATTTTTTTTATAATGGCTACATATCCTGTTTTCATTGACAACACGGTGCTGTTAACAACCACAGGGATGTGTATGATTAAGAAAATTGAAATACTGAAAAGTTTTTATAGTAAATTTGGCTTGAAAATCGAAAGTTTTTTGTTATAAACGGTTGTGAGGGCGATGCTGAGCCATTACGTGTTAATAACTTGATTGTAAATCCCTGTACCAATTACTTATACCTGGGCTCTCCTTTTACATGTGATGAATCTGTGACTTTGGCAGTACAAATTCATGCAAATAAACAAACTATGTCAGCTCCTAAAGCATATGAATTTTCTAAAGGAATATAACGACGTCCTGATTGTTGTGAAGAGACGCGTACTGGATGCGGCACTTATGGTTGCGAGTCGTGGGTCCGTGCAGATCTTAAGCTCGTCACAAAGTCATACAATTAGTGTGTAAAGCAGCTGTAAGGGGTGAGGAGATGAATATCGAATTTCGTATGCTACTCAGAATTTGGTTATCCAAGTTTGGAAGATTTTGTAAAATAAAAGCAATATAAATTTTGTGATAAAATGTGAAGAGAACGGCTCGATGATGTTCCTCTCATATTAGTTATAATATGACTCATAAACACTTTTCTAAACAGTGCTGTGCCTGCAGACGATGACATTATGAACATAGTACATGACAAATTACGAAATTAATCTACTTCCCGATGTGTTGTGTACAGAGAAATTAACCCTGAACTTGAGATCTATGATATTTACAAGAATAAGCACACAATCAACGAATTTAAGATAATATCTTTCAACTGTTTTCGAGTGGCCACAGCCTGGCTATAGAGACAGGCCCATGGAACAGGCGGTGGTCGCCTGCCATTTTAGGAACGTCTGTGTGTGTGTGAAAAAATGCAGACTGAGGAACACCTGGTCCAAGATTGCCCACTAATAGAACATATAAGACAAACTCATGGCTTCCCTAGATTTGCTGGTAAATATTGACCTGAAGTGACTTGTATTTCATTTCAAGACCATTTAAGTGACGTCACCGGTAGCCAAGGAGATGCCCCCGTAGCCAGTCCACGCCATTTCCTTGTCTTACTCCATACAGTTCACATCCTCCCAGCTCCGTCATCTATTTTGTTTCACCGGCTTTCTCCAAGGCCTGGTATGGTTTCACCTTTATCGTTTTCATGCTACACCAAGCTGTTAGCTATGTGGTGAAAGATACATGTGTGATCCACGGACATAATATGCACTCCCATGTGTGACCCAGACTTGTTCTCGTTGAGAGATGGCAGATCGGGGGATTCGTGTGAAGACCAAGGCTTCCGCCTTCCTCTTCCTCCTCTACCTAGGATAGGAAAAGACATCGGAGGGTTTCCCAGGAGGGGGATACGGATCCTGCAAAAAAGAGGAAAGCCGCTTGGTGGCCCAAACTATGCGAAAACAGTGGAGGGTTCAACCAGGAGTGAACCTTATGACCGCCCAAGTGCACTATTAAGTGGTTTAATAGATAAATTGGACAACAAATCACCAGTTACGGATGTGCCAACAGGAAACAATATTGACCTCAGTGGTTTGCATAACCTGTCCTCCTCTGAGGGCGAAGATAGGGAAATTCCCGAGTGCTAACCCTTTAGAGAGAGAGAGAGAGAGAGAGAGAGAGAGAGAGAGAGAGAGAGAGAGAGAGAGAGAGAGAGAGAGAGAGAGAGATCCATTTCCTTTACTTTATCTCCATAGGAAGTCTTTTTATTTCTGGCATTATCTTTGTGGCTATCTTTTGGAATCGTTCTAGTTTCCTGATGTCTTTTAGCATGTGTGGCGACCACACTACTGCTGCATATTCAAGTTTAGGTCTTATCATTTGGTTATGATCTTTTCAGAATGCTCTTATCCATGTAATCAAATGCCATCCTGATATTTGTTAATGTTGAAGCAAGTAACTCATTCATGTGCCTGTCTGGAGTTATTGTGTCTTGTATTATAGCTCCCAGATCTTTCTCTTCCTCAATATACACACACATATATATATATATATATATATATATATATATAATATATATAAATATAGTATAATATAGGATATTATAGATATTATAGAACAGAGAGTATATATATATATATATATATATATATATATATATATATATATATATATAGGGCACCCTGCAGAGGGAGGGGAGTACATAAGCTCTTCAAACTCCTGAAGTTTTGCCTTGCCTGGGCTCCCCACATTTTACAGTAGAAAAAACCTTGGGTATATAGATTGATAAATCGATATTTGAATAATTTTTTGTGTATATCTTTTTTTTCTTTTTAAAGTTCATTTTTGTATTGTTTTATAATATGTACCCTGCACTTTGAAATATAAGAAATTGGTGCAAAATAGTTTGATGGTTGGAATTTTTGAGATCCATGAACATTGTGATATACAGGATTTACATCAAAAGGATGTTGCATGTTTATGTATGTTTGATGTCATGCTTTTTGGATTCTTTGCACTGCTTGAATGTTATCTTAAATTGTGTGGGAATTGTGCTTAATTGTTCATATTTTATATTGTGCATTGATGGATTATGTATCATGCTTATTGCACTCTTTGAGATTATGCCTGGATGTGATCTTAAAAAGGTATGGGAATTGTGCTTGGTTGCTGTAATGGAGGGAATAACTTGTTTTCTTTTGCATGTGGGTATATTTCATATAGTTTTCCTTGTGGTGG
>CM035192.1:20918867-20980592 GCA_020233015.1 Callinectes sapidus
CCACACCTGTATTCACAGGGAAGAAGCTGGACACGCCTCCTCCAAACTTCACAGCACTTACAGTCCCGGAGTACAGGCCAGTTAATAGACCAATAATCCTTGCAGGAATCCCACGGAGACGCAGAAGATCCCAGAGTGTCTCTCGATGCACTGAGTCAACCGCCTTCTTGAGATCGACATAGGCTGCAAGCATTCCCTGTCGAAACTCACGACGGCGCTCCACCATTACGCGAAGCGCTAGGATACGGTCAGTTGTTGACTTACCGGGCGTGAACCCTGACTGTTCAGGTCTCTGATGCTTCAGCAGGTGAGTGCGGATCCGTGTCAGCAGCAAATGGGCAAGCACCTTGCCTGGTACGCTGAGCAGCGTTATTCCACGGTAGTTGTTGCAGTCTTGACGGTCCCCTTTCCCCTTCCCGATAGGGACGACCAACCCCTTCTTCCAGTCAGGGGGAATGGTACCTGAATGCCATACAGCAGTCAAGACAGCATGCAAACCACGGATCATGGCTTCACCCCAGCTTTAAGCAGCTCCGCACTGATGTTGCAGATGCCAGCTGCCTTTCCACCCCTCAACTTTGCCACAGCCTCCTTGACATCGCCAATGGAGGGTGCAGTTTCGTCAATGGGTGGATCAGCATCCAGCGTCTGCAACCCTGCAGTCCGGAGCTGTCTGCTTGGAGGATCCACCGTGAACAGCTGCTCAAAGTACTCAGCCCAACGAGCCATCTGCCCATCTGCGTCCGATATGAGGCAACCATCTGCTGTTCGGATAGCAATCACCTGAGAAGTAGACTTGGAGCGGAGTTTCTTCAGAGCTCGATAGGCAGGTCTGAGGTCATTAGCATTTAAATGACGCTCGACATCCTCAGCGAGACCCCTGACGTACCTCTCCTTGTCTCGTCTCAGAAGAGTTCTAGTCCTACGTGACAGAGCCCTGTACTGGTCATGGTCCCCAGCAAGTCTGGCAGCGCGGCTCTCCTCAATACTTTCCAGCGGCTCTACCGAGGTGAAGCCACTCCGTGACCTCGGGCGCTCCCCAATGCATTCCTTGGCAGCCTCAAGAGTCTCACGTTTGAAGGTATCCAATAGCTCCTCAGAGTCCTCAAGGGTGTCGAGCACTCCAAACCGATTGGAGACTGTCACTGCATACTCTTGTGCACATGTCAAGTCCTTCAGCCTCTCAAGATGAAACACAGTGTGGATGCATCTTGGAGGCTTTCTGGACTTGATATGAAGCTTGAGTAAAGCAACAACAAGCCTGTGATCGGTCGCAAAGAACTCGGCACTCCGAAAAACCCTGCAGTTCTGGAGGATCCTCCAACGAGTACTGACAAGGATATGATCGATCTCCTTTGCTACCCCTCCGGCATTGCTATACCAAGTCCAGCGGTGCAGCGCTGGTCTCTGATACCAGGAACCCGCAATTCTCAGCATTCTGGATCTTGCAAAATTCAGAAGGAAAGAGCTGTTGTCATTCCTGATACCAGAACCATGGGGACAAACACATATTTCATAGCCAGCCCTTTCGGTGCCAGTGACAGCATTAAAGTCGCCCAGGACAATGAGTGCATCACGGCGGGGACACTGGTCCAGTACAGAGTCGAGTTTGGCATAGAACATCTCCTTCTCTTCAGTTTCACATACCTCGGTAGGAGCATATACAGCAACAACAGATATGAAGCCTAAACTGTGCTTCAGCCTTAATCGCATTATACGCTCATCAACCGGAATAACTTCTACAACAGACGGCTGCAGTCTGCTGGGGACGCCTATGGCTACTCCTTTGACATGGTGACCATTGGTCGTGCCGGAGCAGTAGTAAGTAAAACCCTTACTACTGGTCTCGCCACTGCCAGGCCTCCTTGTCTCAGAGAGCCCCACCATATCCACCCTCAGCCTACTGAGCTCATCAGATAAATGAGGCAGTCGGTGATCCTCTGAGAGACTCAAGACATTCCAGGAGCCCACACGCAGAACCCTTCGAAGGTTCACCCCAGGAGCGGTCCAACGTGCAGGCGCCACATCTGCAGCCCCGCTAGGGGCTAGTAGGGCTAGGGGGTCCTCCCGCCCCTTTCAGGACACAGGGCTCCCGCAGGCTTTCCCCTGCATCCGTCATACCGGTAGGTAGGCCCCTCTGGTGCCTTGGCACCCGAGAGGTCTGCACGGTCGGACCCCCCAGCATACTTGGATCGGGGCCGTGGCCATAGGCTCGCCCGCGCCCATAGCCCCCACCCCGACCTCTGCCTCTAATCTTGTTGGTGGCTTGGGTATTTTTTACGGGGACAATGGGGTGGGGCAATGCCCCACCCCAACCAGCTGGTGAGGCATTGCCAGGGACACTGGTATCCCTGGCTGCCCAAAAAGGAGGAAGAGAAGGCACAGATAAGGAGAGACAGAGGGGGGAGAGAGCTATGGGACAACATTGCTAGTAAGTATTTCAAAGCTTAGGAGGCACTATAATTCTGCTTACAGTTTCAGATTTAATCTATTCATTATGACTATTGACTTTATGTAGCTGATATTACACAATGAAATATATTTATCTTTATGTATATCTGTCAATGTATCAGGGAATGAGTGCATATATGGCTAAATATTTAAGAAAAGAAGGGCGAAAAATTCAACAAAACAATATATCTTTCCCATGTAAAACAGAGAAAATGGGTTCCATTTTCTATTTTTAGTTACGGTACTGGCCGTTGTGAGGCTATGGCGTCACGATCTTTCTACCAAGGTATAATTAACTGCCCGGTATCCTTCTAAGAGTCCTTGATAAAATCACTGCTTGGCAGCCTAAACGTGATTCAAGCGAGGATTCAGATTTTCTCAAAGTCCTCGAGGACTTCCTAGCCTATTTCCACGGTGAGGAACAGGCAGTGGTGTAGGAACAGGCAGGTGTGTAGTGTGCACCTTAGCCTAGTCTGCTACCCTCAACATCCACCATTATCCTACTTACCATTCTCTATTTCAAGGGTAACTCTCTTTACACATTTATTTTCTCTCCCAAGAAACACCAATCATTTCTACTTCACACCTTCTTTTCACAAACAAACACATACATCGGCTGAGCCTCTTTTACATACACATCTTTCACACACACAGAAAACATACACGCACTATATATATATATATATATATATATATATATATATATATATATATATATATATATATATATATATATATATATATACTATTGAAAATTGTTGGGTGTGTCGCAGCGCACAACGATCTTGTAAAAATTCTGGCGAATAAAATGAGAGTGAGTGGCAGATGTAAACTGTCTTGTACGTCCCTTTAAGAGAAGCCACTATCGCCCATAAGTCCTTATGGGTATGGGACCTAACGGATTACTTCTCGGGCTTGTCCAAGGATATTATAAGCAAGGATGAAGTGATTGAATTGGCGAAATTGAGGAAAATGTTCATGCCGTCAGTGCACACTAGGGGGCAGCAGCAGTGGAGAGTAGTGAAGGGGTGGGGGACCCCTGGGCCGGGACAGATGTTGACGCCACATAGCGGCAACGCTCCACCGGCACAACCACATTCAAAATGTCCCCAAGCACAGCAACAACAAGGAACAGTTCTTGTTGCTTTTTAGGCGAAAATTGAGCAACTTGTCCACGGATGCGCCTTCATCTGTTCCCTAGAAACACTAGAAGGTATGTAGTGATAGATAATGATAAGATAAGTCAATAAATATGACACATTTAAATAAAAAGCCATTCTATATATCGGAGTATCTGCCTCACAGAGGAAACGTTAGATAAATATCGTTAAAACATTTACAAATCTAGCCTAACCTTATCCAGATTGTTCTAAAGGTTGTGACATATTGACTGGTTTTATTGTTGTGTTGAATTTTATTGTCGCTGACACACATTTCACTTGTAGACGAATGCAGTGGCTCCAACACAAGCTTACTGGAAAGACCACCACCTTGTTACCATGGGCGAGGCGACACGTGGAGCAGCGAGCCTCCCTCCCTTCCTCGCTGCCTGCCTCCCTCGCGTTTAGCACATGGCGGCAGTAGCAACAACACATTGTGGGCTCCATTCTGGCCCACGGCAGGCGACGAGGCAGCACGAGGTAGGAGCTGAAGGGCCACTGGGCTATATAGACGCGCGCCCCGACACACACAGTTGTGCAGGGTCTTCAATAGTGTGTGTGTGTTCTATCAATAATTTTATGTGAATGCAATGATTATTCTTGTCACAACATTGCAAGTATGAAATTCAATGCTCAGGAGGCATTAGAATTTTGTTTACAGTTTGAGAATTAATCTAGTCAGTATGGCTATTGAATTTATGTAACCGATATTACACAATAAAATATATTAATCTATATGTATATGTATCAATGTACCTATGAATGAGTACGACTATGAATGAATACGACTAATATAAGAAGAGGGCGAAAAATTAAGCAAAACAATATAGCCATCCCTTGTGAAACAGAGAAAATGGGTTCCATTCTCTATCTTTTAGCTTCCGTCAGTGGCCACTGAGGTGCCATGACCTTTCCTCCAAGGTAAAATTCACAACTTGGTATCCTTCTTAGAGAATCCTTGAGCTTATCGGTCCCTTAACGGACTAGACACGGCGTATGCATCTAGGATAAGCTTGTGGACCACTGGCCCTTTCAAGAGGCAAAAGGGCGGCCAGCTAAAGCCGTCACTTGAACGGTTTTAATTGGTGACCCCGGCGTTTACATCCCACCCCCCTCTCCCTTCTGAGCTACCCAGCGCTCCGCCCCCCTCCGCGCCCCCGCTACCCCGCCACCCCCGCGCAGCATGCTCTCTCCACCCTCTCTCTCTCTCTCTCCCTCGCTCTCTTTCGCTGACTCATTTCCGGTCTCCTCCACCCTCTCTCTCTCCCCCTCCGCTCCACTGTTCCTTCACACTGCTTCCCCGCGCTCCTGCTGTTCCTGGGACGCCTCCTGCCCTTCCTGGGACGCCTCCTGCTGTTCCTGGGACGCCTCTTGCTGTTCCTGGGACGCTTCCTGTGATGCCTGGTTATGCCGTTTCCAGCCTAGTGACGCCTTCCTGTCCAGTGATTCCGTCGCCTGTTGACGCTCTGGTGTTTTCCCCTGTGGCCAGACTCAGCTAGCCACACATTTTGGCGCAGTGGTACTTCCTTCGCCGCCCCGCGCCCCAGTGAGTTGGTCAGCTACACTTTCGCCAGCTCCGCCAGTGCCAGGATTTACTTCCCCAATGCCAGGACCCAGTGTCCAGCATTTACTTCTTCAGTGCCAGGATTACCCTCAGTGTTCCCCGTGCCAAGGATTTACTCTCCCAGTGCCCAGGGTTACCCTCAGTGCTCCCAGTGCCAAGGATTTATCCCCAGTAATCCCCTACCGCCCGGGATTACTCACAGTGTTCCCTTCTGCCCCGGATTTATCCCCAGTAATCCCCGACCACCCGGGATTACTGACAGTGTTCCCTTGTACCCAGGATTTATCCCCAGTAATCCCCGACCGCCCGGGATTACTCGCAGTGTGCCCAGTGTCCAGGTTGAGTCCCCAGTAATCCCCGACCGCCCGGGATTACTCGCAGTGTGCCCAGTGTCTAGAAAGTGTCCCTAGTAATTCCCCTCCGCTCGGGATTACTCAGTGTTCCACAGTGCTTCCACAGCGCCCAAAGTGCTTCTTCAGTGCCCACACTCCTTTAGCGCCTACAGTGCTTCCATGGTGCCCACAGTGCTTCTTCAGCGCCCACAGTGGTTTTCCAGTGCCCATGGTGCCCACAGTGCTTCTTCAGTGCCCACACTACTTTAGCGCCCAAAGTGGTTCCCCAGTGCCCACGGTGCCCACAGTGCTTCTCCAGTGCCAGTGCCCTGTGTACTCAGCGCCGAGATTTCTCACCAATCCCAAGTACACATAACGCACCCTTCTGCACCACACTGGCTACAGCGCACGTGTCTCTGCCACTCTATTCATGGCCGCTGTAACCCCCCATGAACGCCGAGACAGCTTCTCACAGCTTCCTCAGCACCTGCCAGCCGCACTGTCCCCTCACCGCTTCCACGGCGCCTGCCGGCCGCACTGCTTCTCACCGCTTCCTCAGCACCTTCCAGCCGCACTGTCCCCTCACCGCTTCCTCGGCACCTGCCAGCCGCACCCCTTCTCACCGCTTCCATGGCGCCTGCCAGCCGCACCCCTTCTCACCGCTTCCATGGCGCCTGCCAGCCGCACCGCTTCTCATCACTTCCACGGCACCTGCCGGCCGCACTGTCTACTCACCGCTTCCACAGCACTTGCCAGCCGCACTGTGGCCCTCTCACTCATTAGCCCTGTGTCCTCTTCCCTCCTCGTCTGTGCTGCTGTTGCTGTAGCTCCAGCTGCAGCAGCTAGATACAATGCCGCACTCGACATCAGGGAGACACAGATGCGAGCCGCAACTGTGCAGCTGCATGCTCACGGCCCCACACAAACATCGGCCGTCCTCACCAGCCTGTCCAGCTACTTGACTTCTACACAGCTCTCCAGCAGGCACATCCACACAGCTCTCCTGAAGGCCCTTCTGCACCAGTCTCTACCAGGTTCGAGCTCACCCTCACCAAGGTAGCCGAACCCCTGTCATACTCCTGGGGTTCCCACTGCCTGCTCACCTGTGTCGACAGCTTCACTCTGTGGCCTGCAACTACTCCACTGGCAGACATCACCGCGGCCGGTGCACCCTTGCACGTCCCCCCGCCGCACTCTCTGCCAGCCTGGACCAGACAGTTGCTCCCACAGCTTCCTTCATCCCGGCGGTGTGCAACAGGCCCTTCAGCAAGCCTCCTAGGGCCCCTTCCACTCCGCCGCATTCCACCCTGGACATCAGTAGCGCCTACCAGAACATCTCGCCTGTGACCACCACTGCCACACCTGCCACCATTTCATGTTCCCCGACGGACCCTACTGTGCACACAAGAAAAATTTCGTTTCTCCTCCCTCGAAACTAGAGGGGGAGTATTGTAGTGTCTGTGTGCCCTCAACATCCACCATCCTCCTACTTACCATTCTCTATTTCAAGGGTAACTCTCTTTACACATTTAATTTATCTCCCAAGAAACACCAATCATTTCTACTTCACACCTTCTTTTCACAAACAAACACATACATCGGCTGTGCCTCTTTTACATACACATCTTTCACACACACAGAAAACATACACGCACTATATGTATATATGTATATATATTATATTATTGTAAATTGTGGGTGTGTCACAGCGCACAATGACCTTGTAAAAATTCTGGCGAATAAACACACCAGACTGAGCCCAGACACCGTGCGACTAACATGTGTCCTGTAGCCCTCTCTGTGTGCCACCCTTGCGTGGATTATTTTGTACGCCCATCTTGCCTAGGGTTTAGATAAATAAAGTTAGGCTTCCCATTGCCCCGTGATATTAGATTTGCCTGTCATTACCCTGTCCTTAGCGGCAACAGAAGGTGTCTGTTGCCACCGTGTCAGATTGTCTTTCCTCTCCTACCTACGGGGGATCCGCCTCAGTGAGCGTGCTTTTGGGGTGAATTGACACCGTCCGGTCCCCCTAGAGTGGTTTGGCAGGACAATCTGACGTTAGGAAACTCCTCCCTGACCTCCTCCCACTTGAGTCCCGCTCTCCTCCTGTAGGAGGGGGGTGTACCCCCTCCATGCCGGACGGACCCTCCTCCCCTCCCCCTCCAAGGGGGAGGAAGGGCACTTATCGACGACCCCCGACCGCCAGACTGAATATTGACCCTAATAAAGCGACTTTTGTGACTTCACTCTAAGACTTCCACCCGTCTGTCAACTGTCAATTCTTTTATAATAAAGAAAGTCATTGACTGTAATGTTGGTAATGTTGTAAATGTAAAAAAACTTGCCAGTGGTGACTTACTTGTGCAAACTCTTAACGTAAGTCAAGTTAAATCATTGTTGAAGCTCCGAACCATCCATGACATCGAGATCGAGGCTTTCATTCCAGTATCTATGAACTCGTGTCGGGGAGTTGCCTCCCACCGCGATTTTGTGGATATGGATGAGGCCGAGATTACTGATTGCATGGCTGACCAGGATGTAATTGAAGCTCGTAAGATCACTAAGAATGTTGACGGCACCAGAAGGAGCACAGCATCTGTTATTTTAACTTTCAGTGCTGCTAAATTGCCGGATAGGGTTCATGTAGGATATGAGTCGGTTTCCGTTCGTCCCTACATTCCGAATCCTCTCCGTTGCTTCAATTGTCAACTTTATGGTCACCATGGAAATGCTTGTCGGTCTTCCCACGCCTACTGCGGTAGATGTTCAGATGAGGGTCATTCTGCAGACCAATGTACATCTCTTGTCCAAAAGTGCCGTAACTGTGAAGGTGCTCATTCCACTTTCTCGCGCGATTGCCCCGCGTGGAAATTGGAAAAAGAGATCTGCACAGTGAAAGCTACTGAAGGGATTTCCTACTATGAAGCAAGGATGAGAGTGAAGCAGACGCAGTCCGCACCTGCTTCAAACGCTTCTTATGCTTCAGCAGTAAGGGCTCCTCCCAAGATGTGCACTATTGGAATCCAGACTGATCCGTTGCCTGCCTCATCTACCTCTACAGTTTCCCCTTCAACCTCTGCCTCATCACCTGATAAAACTACATCCACTTCAACTAAAACTTCTACTGCTATAACTTCCTCTGCTCCATATCTGTCAGCTATCTCTCGTACTCCCAGTAAGAGTGAAAAGACTGACAAGTCTGATAAACTAAATTTAACAAAACTTGAACGCACTCGCCCTTCTCATGTCGTCGCAGCTCCCGCGCCCTCGAGGAGGAGTTCTCACGCTCGCTCCCTCTCGACGAACTCCGGGGAGTTAACAATTGATGACCCAATTGATGTCACCACTAGTAAGGGCCGGGAGAGGTCCCCCGGCAGCTCCTCAGAGCGCAAAAGGACCAAGAAACACGGCCGCCACCTCCACTCTTAAGCCATAATGTTCAAGGTGTTACAGTGGAACTGCAGAAGTATTCGAAATAAAGATTCATATTTGTCACTTTTAGTGAACATACACAGGCCGTCTGTTATTTGTCTACAGGAGACGAGACTGCAGGATCAGCCTGATCCTACAGTGCTAAAACACTACCATCCGTATAGAAGATATGAGGGACACGGTGTTGCCATATACATACACAAAACACTAACACAAACAGAAGTGACGTTGAATACACCTCTGGAAGCTGTCGCGTGCAGGGTGAGATTCAACAACACGTATCTGGCTATATGTTCCCTCTACTTGCCTCCCAATACCCCCATTGTTGATGACATTACATCACTAATTAGCCAGCTTCCGGGCAACAGGCTAGTACTGGGCGACTTTAACGCCCATCATCAGCAATGGGGAAGTGAGAGGTCAAGTGTACGTGGGGAGCAGATAGTTGACATTATGTTGCAGACAAACCTCTGTCTTCTGAACGATGGAAGTGCGACTCGTGTAGATGATCGGACTGGTAACGCGTCTGCCATTGATCTGTCATTGTTATCGCCGGGTATACTCCCTGACTTCTCCTGGGAAGTCATCGACGACTCCCACGGAAGTGACCATCTACCCATCTGTATCTCTTACTCACGCGACATCCCGCCCACCCCCCGCACTCCCAAGTGCAGATTGGGCAACCTTCCGTGTGATAGCCGACGTGGATATATCTGGCGAGGACATTGACACAATGGTCAGCAACGCAACACGATCCATATTACACGCCGCCGAGGCTTCTATTCCGAAAACTTCTACAGTTCACACTAAGCATGGAGTTTCATGGTGGACAACGGATTGCCGACAAGCACTTCGTGAGCGTAATAGGCGATACAGGCATTTCAGCCAGCAGCCCAGTCAAGCAAACTTCATAGCCTATAAAAAGGCAAGGGCTCAGGCAAGGAAAGTCATCCGCAATGCAAAAACTGACTCATTCAGACAATTCATTTCAATAGTGAATCGCACCACACCCCTGTCAAAAGTGTGGAAAACAATAAACATATTCAATAATAAAAAAAACATACATCCCAATAAACACTCTGAACATAAATAACCAAAATAATTGACAACAAACAAGAAATAGCAAATGCAATAGCCCACCATTTTTATCAGGCAAGCAGTTCCGCCTACTATACCCCTGCCTTCCTCCCCCGCAAGGAAGAGGCAGAACTCTCAGTCCCAAACTTTGCCACGGGAGGCGTAAACTCGGACTACAACACAGAGTTTACGTTGGATGAACTCCTTCTTGCCCTGAAATACTGTAAAGGCTCCAGTCCAGGTCCAGATAATATTTCATATATTATGTTACAGCATCTCGGCCACCATTCCATCACTAAATTATTATTGCTCTACAACAAAATATGGACCACACACACATTTCCTAAGTCTTGGGGCTTTGCACATACCATCCCAATCCCCAAAAAGACTGGACGCCTTACGGACCCCAGTGCGTTTCGCCCTATTGCGCTCACGAGCTGTCTATGTAAGGTCATGGAACGTATGGTAAAGCGAAGGCTGCTTTTTGTTTTAGAAGCGAAGGGTTTGTTAGGTGATGAACAGTCGGGGTTTCGGAAGTACCGAAGCACGATGGATCACCTAACACACCTAGAGCATTGCATTTCAGAGGCATTTGCCAAAAAAGAATTCATGATAGGGGTGTTCCTAGACATCCACAAAGCCTTCGACATGACATGGCGACACGGTATCCTCACGAAACTCTACGCTCATGGCTTCAGAGGTAACTTGCCCATTTTTGTTTATAATTTCCTACAGGACAGAACATTCTCTGTCAAGCTTCCTGGTAACGTAATCTCGGACGTTTTCGTCCAGGAGAACGGGGTGCCGCAGGGTAGTGTTCTTAGTCCTATATTATTTTGTATTATGATTAATGATATTCTGTCCACAACTCCCGTCCCCAGGAATCTTAAATACTCACTGTACGCTGACGACTGTGCGTTATGGCACTCCTCGCCTAACGCTCAGTTCTCAGCGGGGCGGATTCAAGACGCTCTTGATTCCGTTCAGCATTGGGCCTCTTTGTGGGGATTTAAGTTTTCCGTTGCTAAGTGTATCGGCGTTGTTTTCACTAGACGTAACGTACCTGATTTGCAATTAACTCTTCAAGGCCAGCCGATACCATTTCAAAATTCAGTCAAATTTTTGGGTCTGCATTTTGACAGCAGACTCAATTGGAAGACTCACATTAATGAACTACTCATCCGTTGCCGTAAAAAAATCAATGTCCTCAAATACCTCCGTGGTACTTCATGGGGAGCAGACAGAAAATCTTTATTAATGGTGTACAAGTCCTTAATTCGCTCTCATTTAGACTATGGCTCACCGGTGTATGGGTCTGGGTCGGAACCAACATTGAGGAGGTTGGATGTTTTGCAAAATGAATGTGTGAGAATGTGTCTTGGAGCCCTGCGCTGCACTCGTGTGGCGAGGATGGAGGTTGAGGCCAACATACCACCGCTACAACACCGTCGCGATGCCCTACTCTTATCTTATGGGATAAAAACCGCCCGGAAAGCGCACCTCGGCAACACAGCAAGCAAAATCATCTGGCAGCACCACCACCTCCACACTGCAGTCCTCCGTCCAGTCTCTGTCAGACTTAACGCCCTATGCCAACAAACGGGCCTGAGACTGGACGAGGCGGACCGTCTCGTGCTGCCCACCCTTCCCCCATGGAAGAAACAAAAAACATCAATAAACACATCATGGCTAAGGGGGAAGAAGGCTGTTGTTGCCGAGGCTGAGCACCACCAGCGCTTCCGGGCCCTCATCGCTGGCCTCCCTCCATCCCTACACATATATACTGACGGCTCCAAGACGGATGAATGTGTGGGTGCAAGTGTGTGGTCGTGTGAATGTGCCCTCAGGTTCCGACTGCCGACTCATACATCGGTCTTTTCCGCTGAAATTTTTGCAATTGACAAAGCCATAGATTATGCTTTAAATTCATCTCATCATTCAATTACTATTTTTTCGGACTCTATGTCAGCCCTTCAGGCAATAGAGTCCGGCCGTACGGATACAAATGAAATCCAGGGCAACATCATTAATAAATTAAATTCAAGTCGTAAATCCTTCTCACTGATTTGGGTGCCTGGACATTCCAATATTCGCGGGAATGAACAGGCTGACATGCTAGCTCGGTCTGCCGCAGAGCTCGAGGGAGCGTGGAACCTCCGTCGGGATCTGCAGTCATGTCTCTCAGTTGTTAAATCATCAGCAAAACTCCTGTGGCAGAGTCACTGGGACAACCTCCACCTACAAACCATCAAACCCATCCTAGGCGAGTGGGCTTCCTCCAATCGCCCCACAAGGCGGGAGGAGGTTGTCCTCGCACGCCTCAGGATGGGCTGCACCCTCCCCACCCACATGCTCCCCTACATAGCCAACGCATTCCCACCACAATGTTCTGTATGCAATGTCACCCTCTCTGTCGAGCACATCCTGCTTCACTGTGTGCGTTATCGTGAGGAGAGGCGGCCCTTGGCGGCGTATTGCCAGAGTCGCGGCCTCACGCTAATGCAGACCACCCTTCTGAGTGACGAACACCTGGATGTGGTCGATAGACTGATGATTTACCTGACTGAGACCAGCTTAATGAGAGAGTTGTGATTTATGTGTATATATTCTATATGATGCACTATGTATATTTTTTTTCACTCCAATATATATATCTATCTATCTATCTATCTATATATATATATATATATATATATATATATATATATATATATATATATATATATATATATATATATATATAATGTAAATAAAAGTATGAAAGTGTGTATGAATTCCATCCAGCGTGATTTGATATCAATGTTTTCATTTTTATTATTATTTTCTTTTAATTTTCTTTTTTATAAATAAAAGCAATACGTAGTAACACTACGTAATCACCTTGTGTGTTTGTGTGTTGCCCCCTCCATCCCCTGCCTTGACAAAGGACAATAGTTTTGCAATAGGAATAGGTGCCCTGTGTGAATGAAGAGTGTGTGTAAGTGTGACTGTTGTTGTTGTTGTTGTTGTTGCTGTTGTTTTTTGTTGTTGTTGTTATTGTTGTTGTTATGGTTGATGATGTTATATATATAAAAAAAAAATAATAATAATAATAATAAATAAATAAATAAATAAAAACTTTAAAATAACATAAAACACAAATGAATAAAAAAAAGCACTTGTAAATACAAATACACAAACTTAATAATAAAATTGGCCTAATACTCATGTCTGGGTGATGGCCAAAAAAGAAAAAAAGAAAAAAAGAAAAAAAAAGAGAATAAACAGAGAGTGGCAGATGTAAACTGCCGTATCCGTTCCCTTAAAAGAAGACAATGTCGCCCATAAGTCCTTATGGATTACGGATTTCCTCTCGGGCTTGCCGGTCCCTTAACGGATTAGACATGGCGTATCCATCTAGGATACGTTTGTGGACCACTGGCCTTTTCAAGAGAGAGGCAAAAGGGCGGCCAGCTAAAACCGTCACTTATGTCGGTTTTAGGTGAACCCTTGTCTGAGCGTCTTGCCTCCATCCTCAATTTGAGTCTGAGACGTCAGCTCTCTTCTGAGGAGGTGAAATCAACTTATAGCAAGATCAAACTCCCGGGCAATGTCCCGAATTTGAAGGTTCCCAGGACCGACACTGCTGTCACCAAAGCCATGAGTTTAGGGGGAAAGATAGTTGATGTTCTGCTTTCGCTTACTAATCGCATGATTACTAAGGCATAGACTGCCTTGCTGATTTGCCACATTTATTTACATTTCTTTACGTTTTTCCCTTGTAGACCTTTAGATAGTGGTAACAAGTGTGATATAATTTTTCTGGATTTTAGCAAAGCTTTCGACAGAGTATCCCATAGGAGACTGATAAGTAAGGTCAGAGCTCATGGAATAGATGGGAAGGTTTTAGAGTGGATCAGGGAATGGGTTACAAGTAGGGAACAGAGGGTACAGATAAATGGAAAGAAATCAGAATGGGGTAATTTCACTAGTGGTGTTCCACAGGGTTCAGTTTTAGGACAGCTGTTATTTATAATCTACATAGATGACTTAGAAGTAGAAATAAGCAGCGATATCAGTAAATTTGCAGATGACACAAAAATAGGAAGACCAGTTAGGAATATAAAGGATACTAGGAGGCTACAAGAGGACTTAAACAGATTACAGTATTGATCAGAGAAATGGAAAATGCAGTTTTATATTAAGAGTACCATTATGAGCGTCGGTAAGGAAAATTGGCTTGTAAAATATACATTAAGTAATAACATCTTCAGAAAGACACGTAGTGCGAGGGATTTGGGAGTACAAGTTAGTAGTGACCTATGTCCAAAGCAACAGTGCATTCTAGCTAGAAATAGAGCCAACAAAATATTGGTTTTTATAGGCAGGTGTGTGACAAATAGGACTCCAGGGGTCATTCTGAGGTTGTATTTAGCACTAGTTAGACCCCATCTAGATTATGCACTTCAATTTTGGTGCCCGTATTATAGGAAGGATATAGAGTCCTTGGAGGCTGTTCAGAGAAGAATGACCAAAATTATTCAGGGGATGAGAAATTTACCCTATTAAGGTAGGTTAAATCGCCTTAATCTCCACTCCCTAGAGAGAAGGAGAGCAAGAGGCGATATGATTGAAGTTTACAAATGGGTAAAAGGGATAAATAAAGGAAGCATTGAACAGGTGATAGAAATTAGTAGCCAGGGCATGACACGCAGCAATGGGTACAAGTTAGATAAGCCTAGATTCAGGACAGACATAGGCAGGCATTGGTTCACTAACAGAGTGGTGAATGACTGGAATAGGCTGGAAAATCATGTAGTGAGCGTAGAGTCAATAGGTAGCTTTAAAAAATGGTTAGATGAGAGTATGGATAGAGATGATAGGTGGGTTGGATGAATACTATTGATTAAAGGGACTAACTCGTATAGGTCATACTGACCGCCTGCAGTCTCCACCCTCTTATGTTTTTATGTTCTCTAAAGGCATTGGTCTCCATTACTGGTTGCATAAGTGATATTGGGTAGAAGAAAGGTCAGAACATACAATGATACCTGGATGGACTGAATAATAACCTTAAAACTCATTATGTTGGTTGTTAATTACGTTAATGATTTTACAAAGGACCTTGCACGATTCTGCCCTGGCAGAACTATGCAAATGGGAATGTGAAATTAGAAAGGATGATCTGTTCCCGTTCGACATGGTCAAGAAATGTGAAGTTCACAAGGCAAAGGAACTAGGGAGACCTTCCGTCCCTACAAGGCACCTGTTAGGCGGTAAGCTCCGAGCAAACAACCATCCAGTAGGCCCCACCAACCTTACTTCCAACAGTCAAAACCAAAATACCACACTAGGGCTGTTTTAGACCAAAGGCCTCCCCAGGGGAAAGGGAGGCACATGCAGAAAACACATCTGTAAACCTTCCATCGGTGAGTAACCATATTCTCCATTTGTTAACACCCCAGAAAATTTTGTGTTGGGGGGGGAGGGAAATTTTGCTGCCAGACTTCAATGGGGACATCTCTCAAAACACAAGTGGATCATAATGTAGTACATGGTAAATTTCTAGATTTCGTGAATGTGCCCACACAGAACAGACCCCTGAGTCCTCTGAGTTTATCTATGCCTGATGGTAAAGCCCTGCACAATGTTATGTATATGTTTGTAGAACACAAAATAGTCAAAGTAAGTGCATCAGCGGATCATGGTTTCATCTCTAACGTGTTTCCTACCATAAAAAAAGATGGTTCAGTTATACTCAATAGGAAAGAACTTAATGATTATATTAGTCATTTACATTTTAAGATGGACTCTCTTAAAGATGTGGTGCATTTGATCCAACCAAACTGTGTTTTAATAACAATGGATTTCAAAGATACTTATTGTTCAGTGTTTGTTCCGCCAAAGGATAGGAAACCGTTACAATTTAATTGGAACAATTTTAAGCACCAATTCACATGTCTTCTTGAGGACTTAACTTCTGCTCTTCCAATTTTCACAAAATTGATGAAATCCTTTCTCATCTTCTGGAACTTGAATGATTGTGGAATGGAATTATTGTGTCTTGCTACTTAGATGATCGCATTTTCGTCGCTATTTCTGCAGATGAGTTAAGGAGAAATGTTAACTATGCCATGCTCCTTTTTGACTCATTTTGGCTCGCTATAAAATGCACAAAAATCAGTTCTAGAGCCCACTCAAAATAAAATTTCTTGGGATTATACTTAACTCTGTTCACATGAGTTAAGGAAAAGACGACATAAAAGCATAGGGTTTGCTCCTTCTAAAGGACTTCATGACGTTACGTGATCTGTCTTGTTTTACTGGTATGACTGGTTTCTGGCCTCGCTGTAGAATTGGCCTCACTCAGATATAAATACCTCAAAACAATTCGTAACAGAACCCTCGTTCAGAACCACAGACATTATGATTCAAATGTTATTTTGGACAGTCATGCACGGGATTTTAATTAACTGGTAGATTAGTAATGTGGATGTTCAGGTGATAGCTCTCCGATCTTGTCCCCACCAACTAGAAATGTACGCTGATGCCTGCCCGACTGGTAGGGAGTGCAATTTTGGGAGATGCAAAGACAGGGGACCATAGGCCTCGTGAGGAGCTAGATCATATCAACTGTCTAGAACTGAACGATATCCTGATAGGCCTGAAATTCCTTTGTAAGGATAACAGAGGAACTCATATCTGTCTCTGCCGCTCCGTTCTGACAACGCTACCGCAGTTGCCTGTATTGATCGTTGCGGTAGCACTAAACCCAATCTTAATGAGGTAATACAAAAAATATATGAATGGGCGGAGTGTAGGGGATTACGTTATCAGCTCAGCATATAAAAGGGTTACATAATGTAGGAGCAGACAAAAAATCCCATACTTAAATGCACAATGGGTCTTACGACTCTATATTTTCAAAAGACTATGTGACCTTTACTACACACCTGATATCGATCTTTTTGCCACTTGAATCAATCCTCAACTATCTGTCTATGTTTCTTGGAAACCAGATCCATCCATATTATTGCCCTCGCAATGAACTTGGTCAACCAGAAATTATATGCTTTCCCACCTTTCCGTGCAGAGTGCTACAGAAACTGCAGGAAGACGAAGCAACAGTAGTGATCATTCTACCAGTGTGGCCAACCCATGTGTGGTTCCTCAAAGCTCTCCACTTACTAGCAGGACTCTCTGTACGAATTCCTCACAACCCTCAAGTGTTACCGCAAAATCCAGCTCTCATACACCCACGGTCTCAAATGTTGATTTCCCCAGCAATGACCGTATCAGGGAATGTTTCCCAAAACAAGGCGTTTTGCCAGAGGTTGCCCAATTTTTACTTAATCCCGGAGAGCAAGCACGCAACTCTAGTATGGGCCACGTATTCAAAACTGGTTCTCACTTTCTCTTAGAGAGAAAACTGATCCATTTTACTCACCTTTAAATGTCCTACTTGATTATCTTTTGTTGGAATTCAAAAGGGATCAGGGGCGTGGCTATAGTTCCAGGAACACGATACGATCAGCCATCTTGGTAATAGCTAGTATTAGTGATTAATCTGCAGGAAAGCATCTTATGGTTACCAGATTTATGAAAGTGGTATTCCAGGAGATACCATCCTTTCCCAGGTACCATACCACCTGGGATCCATAGCTGATCTTGGATTACATAATAAGTTTGGGACCAAAAAAAAAAAAAAAAAAAAAAAAAAAAAAAAAAAAAAAAAAAACTTGCCAAGTTGCTAGTTATCAAGGAAATTAACAATTTCAATGCTACTGATTTCTGGTCACCGGGGTCAAACCATACATCTCTTAGGCACCAGGAACATGACTGTCTCAGAATGAAGGTGATCCTCTTCTAGACCAGGTGATCATGTGTTGGAATTCTCTTTCAAAGCCCCCCCCCCCTCCCCCTTCGAAGAAAAGGTTATGTGTTGTCACCTCAGTTACAGTCTATATAAGACAAAAGACTTAAGAGGAACAATTACTAGATTCTTTCTGACCACAAAACTTCCAGTAGAATTAGCTGCTCGAGACACATTACGTCATTAGACAAGAGATATAATGAAAGCTGCCTGTATTGACCTTCATATTTTCTCGCCTCATTCCACCAGGTCATCCTCGACCAATAAGGCAGCACGGACGCTCTTTCAGTTCACAATTATATCCACTGCTGGATGGGCCAGGGAATTAACCTTTATGAAGTACTACACAGCCATTTTGCAAGAGCTATACTCTCAAAAATTATGTATAAATTGCAGTATCGATTTTCATAAGTTATGATATGGGCCCACATTGTACATAGGTCTATTGTACATAGGTCTAATGTTCAAAATTTTGGAGAAATCAGGGAATAAATAGTAATTTCTTTACATTGGTGTTTTCTTTATTAACCAAAACAAGGCTTAGTAGGTTTGAGGAATCACTCCGAGGCTCTAATTGGCTACCGGTGATGTCAGTTTCATAATCTTGAAGTGAAATTATAAGATTAAATGAATACTTATCAAGTATCAAGTGTGAGGTTTGACCGTAATTTCACGAACATTTAACTGCTTCACTGAGGTTGTAAACGTCCTCCCTACCCAATCCTTCTTGTGCTCCTGCAGTTCTTTAAACTAAGTGGTTACTTAATATGATGGCTGCTTCCTCAAACCTACTCTTTGAAGGCCTTATGTGGACGGGCTACGCGGGCACTTTCACACTTGGTAAGTATGTTTAATCTTACAATTATAATTCATGACATACTGAAAGTATATAGTTAATTTTCACCAGTTAGTTCAGTATATCAATTTCTTAATACCAGACAACAATTTGTGGACTGCAGTTAGTTAACCCTTATAATACCATTTCAACATATATATGTTTGTGTAACCACAATTTAATATGTTATAGTTGTAAGCTGTTTGTCAATAAAATCTGTATATTTATCTATCTATCCGCCACCCCCGCCGACGCTCCGCTGCGCTTCTCGCTGCTATTCTATCTCTATGATATTTAAGTACACAATTTATTTATTTATTTCCCTTTTTCCTTTCATACAGTGTTTTTAAGTTTTCTTTCTATCGCTCTGTGTCTGTCCCTGTATTCCCATGTTTCTTTTGTCTCATTGTTTATTGTGTTATGTGTCATTTTGTGTTTGTGGCTTTTGTCCCTATCCTTTTCCTTGTTTATGCTCTTACGCTCTCACGGTCTTTCTCCCTCTTTTTCTTCAACCATAATATGTGAATCTACTCCTCTTCAACACAAAACTTTTATCAATGAGCCTTCCTCTCTTCCAAACTTCTCTGGGAATGACGATGAGACTGTTCATAATATCATTGACTGTGTCGCTGACGATTGCACTAGACCTTCTGCCTCCATCCCCAAATCTCACATCTCCTTTGACGACACAACTCTTGCTGGCCTCCTAGTTACGACAAGCAAATTTGTTCCCCTTACTCCTTTCGATGCCTTCACTTCAAAACTCAGAAACCACTTACAAAAATATTTTAAACTAGGAGGTACACATTCTCTCCTGAAACTCTCTTCCTCTATCACTCAACACGCTTGTTCTCTAACTCCTTCCAAGCTGAAAATCTTGCCTCTTCCCTCAACTCTAAGCTTATCACCCAACTTGAAGTTTCTAACTGGTTCTCAGACGACTCTCTTTCCAAGGACGACCGACAACGCCTCTTCGTATACCTTCTTTTCACAATCTTCCTCGACTCTCGAAATTTCTATGCTGACAGTGACAACGAATTCTCTAAAACTAACTTCCTCCTATATGACTTCTGGAAACAAATCACGGGCAAGCGTCTCATCAATGACTCTGCTCCAATTCAGGCCCTTGACAGGACATCCTCATCTCCCTCTCCTTCCTCTACCTCATACCGCCCATATCATAGTGATCGTTCACCTTCTCGTGGCCGGCAGCAGCTTTTTAGCTGGGTGGCTGTTTCGGCTTAGTTGCCAGCAGCAGCAGTAGCAGCAGCAGCCTGGCCTGTGATAGGGTTAAGCATCCCTGTACACCTACACCGCTTCTCCCCTCTCCTTGCAGGAGTAAGAGGTAGACCAACCTTCTCGCCATACCTCTTCTCGCCACAACTACTCTCGCTCTGTTTCTGGTAACAGACGTGTAACCTGTGCGCGTTGTCGCCTCAAAGATCACTATGCTTCCACATGTATAGTACTTTAAGACGAATCCGGTCGCCATTCCTTCCATCCCAATGCCTTCTGTTCCTTTCACAAGAAAGTAGACTATTCTCTCCAAGACTGCTGCCATTACAACTTCATTCCTAACTCACACTCCGCTCTCCCCGCTCTTCTCACACCAGTCCATCGTAAATTCATCTTCCATTCTCAAGTTTTCCTCTGCTTGCACTCCAAAACATCAACCCGACCCTTCCCTCCTTTCTGTAGACATTATTCATATTCTACTGGTATCACATGGGTAAAATGTCTTTCCACTCCTCTCACTGCTTTCTTGGATACTGGTACTGCCATCAACTTCATCAAATTAGAATTATTCAAAACCTATCTGGTATTTCATCTGGTTCTGTCACTGATTTACCTCCTGATGTTAACATTTACAGTAACACTTTCTTTCTCACTTCATGAGCCAAACATCCATGCTCCCTTCTACATCGTCTCTTCAAAGCTGGCATTGTACTTCAAACCATGTTTGACAAATCCATCAACATCTTTCCTGCTCTTAATCAAATCTCTCAGAGAGGTACTCCTGTTCCTGTTTGCCTTCTCCTCCTCACACTAGATCGTTTGCTACACGGGATACTAATTCACATGATATGCGTGTCTCACGGCTTTCCTTTGACCACTGTGTAACTTATAGTAAACGAATTATGTTAGCTGAACCGGTAACCTTAGGAGAATATGATTTATCCGTCGTAACCGTGTCCGTTGTATCTGCTGTTCCGGGCAATGACGTTCTTTGTTTGTCACAACACTCACCTTGCAAAAATGTTCTACTAGAATTTGTTGTCACTGCTGTGGATGATAATGGCTTATGCTTGTTAAGCCCAAACATGGTGACTTACTCGGAGAAGGCTTGCCTTACCCTGAGGATTTTCCCAACAATTAAGTTAATCATGTCTCTGAAGCTCAAAATAGTTTTCATTTGCCCCCTCCCATCACCAAGGATCATCTTTCAGATTTAGATTTCCTTGACCATGACCATAATTTACTGGCACCATAATTTACTGGCACTCCTTATTTTTTACAGAATTGTTTTTTCTTCGGGATGAAGCCGTGGGCCATTCAAATGCCATCCAGCACGCCATCCATCTGACACCTGGATGGCCATCTTACATTCCAAGCTACAGAGTGCCACACAACCCCCGAGTTGTTCTTGAAGATGCTGTGAAGGTATGTTGAAACCAGCATGCTCTCCTCACAGTGCCCCCTTGTTACTTGTTCCTAAAAGAAACAAGGTGACTGGCGTCTCGTTGTGGACTTCAGAAAGTTAAATTCATTCCCTATACCTGATCGGTACCCCATGCCAAGACTAGGTGATACCATCATGTCCTTAGGTGAATGAAATTCAGGCCAACTCATGTTCAAACGCATGGCACAAGATCTATGGAATTTATCTCTAACATTTCAAAGGTCGATGAACCCTTTCCTATCAAGACTTGTCGGCAAAAATGCAGTTTGTTTCCTCGATGACGTTATCATTACCTCTAAGAATCTTCAAGAGCATTTTTGTATTTTATCTCACGTTCTTTCGCGTTTTCCATCCGCAGGTTTCAAAATCAAACTTGGTAAATGTGCTTTCATCAGAGAACAAGTTAAATTCCTTGGTCACAGAGTTGACTAAGATGGTATTCATACATCAGAGTGTTAAGCATCAGCCATTTAGTCCTTCCCTGTTCCCAATGGTCTAGAGGAGATCAGTTTCTGGGGTTAGCTGGATTTTACCCTCAATTCATTCAGCAATTTAGGGTTATTACTCAGCTTCTCACTCACTTGCTCAAGAAAAACGCTAAATTTGTCTGGTTAAGAAGGAACAAAGTGCATTTGATCATCTTATGTCTGCCTTATGTCACACTCCGGTCTTTGCTTTTCTTATTTTGATAAGGATTTTACTCTCTGTACCGACGCCTCGGTACAGAGGCAAACATCAGGTCATAGCATACGCCAGTAGGCTTCTGAATAAAGCCGAACAGAACTATGATGGCACAAACCGTGAGAGTCTCCATCATCTGGGATTTACGCTACTTTCGTGAACTCATTCTTGGTTACAAAATCCATGTCCTCACGGATCATTACATTTTCACAAAAATATTCGAAAGTAGGAATCTCACAGGTAAATGAGCTCGTTCCCAACGAATCATTCCTACCTTCTCTTTAATTCCTATTAAAGCTAATTCTGTCGCGCAATATTGCTCCCGTATGTCTTATCAAAGATAGTCCTGCCATGCCTACAGCTGATGAATTCAAAACACATAAACGTTCAGACCCGTTCTGCGCCTCTTTCTTGAACTATCTCGAGTCAGGTGACACATAAAATCTTCCCAAGTTTTACATTGATGTAGATTCGTTCTTTTTGCAAAATGATCTTTACAAGTCGAGTTTCATATCTCCAGATGACTCATCTCGCTGTTCCATAGTCCTTGGTTGATGCTATCTTGCATTAAATTCATGATTCTCTCCTATCAGGCCATCCCGGTCGTGATCACTCGATCTCGCAAGCACGACGTTCGTATTTCTTGCCATCAATGAGAAAAGACTTTTTTTTTTTTTTTCAGCGCGCCCTCTGTCTCCACTCGCCTTCCGCTCACCAGAGCCCCTCACTCGCACATCCAGTTGCATCATCACCTTGGGATTTAATATACATTATTTGCTCAAACTATCGCTTACACAAAATGTTTTTCAGTACCTTTAGTTTGAGTCGATAGTTTTTTTCCTTTCTCTGCTCTTGTCCCTCTCAAAGACAAGTTCGCACGCTGTGTCGCTAGAGCCGTGATAAATTATATAATTTGCCCTTACGGTGTCCCTGCCCCTCGCACCCTGATCTCTGATAATGGCATGGAGATCAATAATTCGCTCTTAAGGACGATTTGCCAAAAATTTCATATCAAGAAATGTAACACTCCTTCAGATAGTTTGTTCTCTCCACAGCCATTCACTCCACCGTCAAGAAATCTCCTCATTTCGTCTTGTTCAGGCAGGATAAACGTCTGCCTCATGAGTTTCTCCCCAAAACTCCTCGTCCTATAAACAACTTCCATGATTTTGTCAAATGGCGTTTACGCGCGTTTCAAACCTCGCACCGTCTCATCCGTGATCACCTCATTACATCACAGCATGAGATGTTGTCGAAACAACATGCCTCTGCTTCATCTCTTGTGATGGGTGATATTGTATTTCACCATCACGATCATCATTCTAAATTAGACCCAATCTTTTATAATGTACATCGTATCATCGAGAATCTTCATGGGCATCAATAATTATTCATGATCTTAGATCTCAAAAGCCTTGTTGAGCGGAGAAGTGCGGGTAAGTTGAGCCATCCGATAAGTTGAGCCACAGCCTCCAGCGCTACCATGCGCTTATGCTCAGCACTGCCACAGCTAGTGAGGAAGATTTGTTAGTTGGCCATGCGCTGTCTCTTCCGAGCAAGAGGTAAATATGAAGATTTCCGCCCTCAAAGTGATTTTGTTCATATTTCAATGTTGCCCTCTGTTGATGCACTTCATATTTGATTATTTATACGATGAGATTTTAGTTTGAAAGGTACATATTTGCTGTTATTTGTACGAATCGCTGTTAATTTACCTCTGACTAACTCTGTGATATTGCCATGTTTTTCAGTATGGGTGCAGAGAGGGTAAGTTGAGCCTTCTAAGAAGGGTAAGTTGAGCCCTGGCTCATCTTACCCTGAAGGGTAAGATGAGCCAAGGCTCAGGAAAGGAAACTGAACACGCCTAATCCAAGAAAGGGCAAGACCAAAGTCCTAATAGATACACCAGTTCGAAACCAAATTGTAAGTGAAATTGCCCAGCCACAAACAAACAAAAGGGACAAAGAATTCTCAGGAAAAGACGGAAAGGCAAAAAAAAGTCGAGAAAGAGGAAGCTTTTTCAATCAAAGAAGGCACGTATGAACAATATGAATAGTAGTGAGGAGTAGGACAATATGGAAGCAGATCTGGAATTGCAGGACACGGATTCTGATCCCGAGACAGATGAGGAAGTCATTGAAGGTGATTTTATAGTTGTCGAACTACAAGGAAAAGGGAGACAGCTTCATTTTATTGCAAGGATAAACAATCTAGAAGAAGACGGACTCGTTGGAGTATTCCTGAAGAAAGTGCCAAGTAAGATTGATGGCCAAACACCAACGTTCACTCTCAACGAAGCTGACGAATCATCGTTTGTTCGCAAGGATATTGTTTGCAAACTGCCGACGCCTACACTACCGCTAGACTAATGAATTATTTTACCTTTCCACATTGCAATTTGAAGAAGTGGGAATTGAAATGAAGTACATGAACACTCAATATTGAATTTGTGAAGGCAATCATTGGAAGTGCTGTCATTGCGAAGGATATGACCTTTAGTTTTGCCAATGGCTGATTTTCTCCAACTCTTTTCCTCCGGATGCTGACGTCATCTGCTTCCACAGAGAAATTTGCACTACCAATCTACCACTCATGTCAGATTTCTCCACGCAAACCTTAAGATGACATCAGCATTTCAATATTGGGAATATTTTTTAACATCGGCAATTGACAGCACATACTTATCATCAGTACAGTAATTCTCTTGTTTTAGTTTGTATTCAATGTTTTGGTATGTGTTCGGTTTCTGATTCTGTTCTGTTTTGGTTTGTATTGAAATAAAAGGTTTGTAATCATCAAATAAATTATTAGCTCATCTTACCCTACAGTATGGCTCAACTTACCCAGAAGTAAGGGTTAGTTGAGCCATTCGACACACATTTTTGAATCAGTAATTACAAAGACTTCAATGACAGATGAGTAGGAAATGTTCAGCGTCGTTTGTAGCCAATATCTGAAACTATATTCTGTTAAAAGCTAATTCCTCTACCTGATTTTGTTCCCTTGTAGTAACCAACTATCTGAAAATTGGCTCAACTTACCCGCACTTCCCCTATTGCCCATGAGGACCATCTAAAAAAAGTTCACAAAGGCATTGATGA
This sequence comes from Callinectes sapidus, assembly GCA_020233015.1. Taxonomy (NCBI): domain Eukaryota; kingdom Metazoa; phylum Arthropoda; class Malacostraca; order Decapoda; family Portunidae; genus Callinectes; species Callinectes sapidus. The sequence goes on from CM035192.1 coordinate 20,944,036, forward strand.
GCTGCATCTGAGTTCTCTTCCTGTATCAATATCCTCTAGTTCTAGAGTTTAACTCTAGACACACTTTTCCTAGTTTTCTCTTTTTCTTCAAGTGCCATGTATATATCCTTTCGATTATTTGTGTTTATATGTGTATATGTCTTTCATTATTCTGATGTGTGTATTTTGTTTGCATTTGTATTTGTATTTTTTAACTCAACGTATATTCAGTAATTTATCGTATGCTTATAATTATTATCTGATATATTATGTTTTATCTGTCTCATTATCATATGTAAATTTCATATCATACCGTCACGTGGCTATCATATCTCATCATGTCATCACACCTCATTTCATCCCAAATGCGAGGGCTCCTCACCTTCTTTCCTTCTTCACTGGGACATGCTTTCCCTATGGCGAAAACACCTGCGTTTGTCCGATTTTGCTCAATTTCATCCCAAATGCGAGGGCTCCTCACCTTCTTTCCTTCTTCACTGGGACATGCTTTCCCTATGGCGAAAACACCTGCGTTTGTCCGATTCTCGCCGCATTCCAAAGCTATGTACTCAGAACCCATTCTCACTTTCTCCTATTCTTCACTGACTGGTAAATTTCACTCCTTCCCTGGGTCCCTGTGTTCCCATAAAAACCTCATTTATCATTTGCGCGCCCCAATACTTGATTGTAATTTTTTAACTTTCAAATTACCTTGTGAGTGATACACAGGCACAAACGCGCCAGCAACCACCACCACAACAGCCCGCACCTAGTCCTACCTCTCAAATTAAACTAAAGTAAACGTTAACCAATAAAGGTTTGTCTGAAGTTGATAGGGAAGACTCAGCATTCAAAATTTCAGTTTTAACTAATTCCTAGGGACCAAATAACTCAATACCCTTTCTATTATTACCAAGATGTCATATGAATGAAGATATTTAGAGCTCCACAACCACCAGATGATGGTACTTGAGCTGAAGTTCGCCAGGTAGTAATAGAAATCGCTCATGAAGCTTTTTGTCGGACATCTAGGGATCCCTAGAAAATGTGAAATATTATCAGAATTGTATTGGCCTAGATTAAGGAAAGATGTAGCCTTTTTTTATAAATACCTGCCACACATGTCAAGTAGTAAGAAAACCAAATCAAAAGAATACATCATATCCATTGCAACCAATTCAAGTCTCTTCTGAGCCTTTCACTAAAATTATCATTGATATCTTAGGACCCTTACCAAAAACAAAAAAGTGTGACCAGTTTATACGTACAATTTTAAATCCTACTACTAGGTATCCCGAGGCTTTCCCTATGAAAAATATAACCTCCAAGTCCACTGTATCCAAACTTACCGACTTGTTCACCAACTTTAACATTCCCCAGAAATCTCATAGTGGTTGAAGAACGCTTCTGTATCGACTACAGCAAAGTGAATGCTGTTGTAACAGTGTTGCGTGCTGTTACTGGTGTCTAACTCGTAAAGTACATTCCTGTCATTCCGTCTGGTGCTCAAACTAAGACGTGAGTCATTTAAGCACCTTAGGACTGGTACATTTCCTTGGATACAAGACCAAACCTATATAATTATGATGTGGGATAGAAATATATACATATTGTCTATGCATGTATTTTGTTTCTGTAACAGGTAATGTATGAAAAGAAAGTACAATTGGTGTATGAAATTATTTGTTTGTGGATAGAAAGTAATTTTGGATACAGAAAATATAGAAAATATATAAAAGGATTTCAGTTGAAGATGAAGAGAACCTTATAGTTATGGAGAAAATGAGTAGTCAGTGTATTTGTAATAGTCATTCCAGAAATGTATGAGAATGTATAGAAGAAAATTGTACATCTAAGGGCACACACTATAATCCTGAGGACACTACAGTATGACGGTGCCTGACACTGTCATAGTGGAGAGAGAGAGAGAGAGATGGTGCTTCCCGGGGATGGCAGGATTCTACTAGAGATCTTGTTCTAACTTTGCCGAAAATTCTCAAGGGAGACAGTACTACCGTTTTCTCTTAAGACAACTTTCCTTTACACAAACTCTATGCATCTGGGAGGCAGGGTTGGAGTAATTTCAATTTTGAAATTGTCAATCACAATTCCTTTTAAAACATCATATTACAATTACAATTATGATTACTCCTGTGATGTTCAATTACAATTACAATTACTGTAAAAAGAATATCAATTCAAATTACAATTTCAATTAGGAATTCGTCAGTATAATCACTGCATTTTAAACCGGCAGCTTTTGTGTGAACTTGAGCTTGCGGGGATTCCCCACCTTTGCCACATCCTGTTTCTCCAACCCCACCCTACCTTCTTCCCTTCTGCCTGTGTCTTTCTTGACTTCCCTTTCTTTCTACCTAAATAGGTGTATTTCCAAAATTATTTGCGAAATCATTGTATATTTGGTTCTACATCACTGTTGATAAAAATCGAGAGCCTTCCCCCCCTCCCCCTCCCCATCCTAAACCTGGCATACGAACGCTGAAGTTCAGGCTTGCCGATCCCTCCACATACTTCACTCACCATCAGTCTTGCTCAAGGATATTATTATTAAGGATAAAGTGATCGAATTGGCGAAACTGAGGAAAATGTTCATGCCGTCAGTTGACACTAGAGGGCAGCAGCAGTCATCAAGAGTAGTGAAGGGGAGAGGGACCCCCGCCAGCTGTTGACGCCACACAACGGCAACGCTCCACCATCACATTAAAAATGTCCCCACGTACAACAAGAAACAGTTTTTGCTGCTTTTGTGGTAAAAAGTGCGCAACTTGTCTACGGATGCGCCTTCATCTGTTCCACAGAGACACTAGAAGGTATGTAGTGATAGATAATGATAAGATAAGTCAATAAATATGACACATTTAAATAAATAGCCATTCTATATATCATAGTATCTGCCTCACTGAAGGAACGTTAGGTAAATATCGTTGAAACTTTTACAAATCTAGCCTAACCGTATCGAGATTGCTCAAAATGTTGTGACATAGGGAGTGGCTTTACTGTTGATATATATATATATATATATATATATATATATATATATATATATATATATATATATATAGAGAGAGAGAGAGAGAGAGAGAGAGAGAGAGAGAGAGAGAGAGAGAGAGAGAGAGAGAGAGAGAGAGAGAGAGAGAGAGAGAGAGAGATAGTGTGTGTGTGTGTGTGTGTGTGTGTGTGTGTTTGTGTGTGTCTGTGTGTGTGTGTGTGTGTGTGTGTCTGTGTGTGTGCGTGTGTTTGTGTGTGTAATTTGGTATATCAACTATATAGATCAATTTAACATGTTTCACATATTTCTTCAGTAGTAATCATTCTTGCTCTATCAATCATTTTGTTATGTGAATGCAATGATTATTCTTGTCACAGCATTGCAAGTATGAAATTCAATGCTTAGGAGGCATTAAAATTCTGTTTACAGTTTCATAATTAATCTAGTCATTATGACTATTGACTTTATGTAACCGATATTACACAATAAAGTATATTAATCTATATGTATATGTATCAATGTACCTATGAATGAGTGAATATACGACTAAATATATAAGAAAAGGAGGGCGAAAAATCAATGTACCTATGAATGAGTGAATATACGACTAAACATATAAGAAAAGGAGGACACAAAAATTAAGCAAAACAATATAGCCATCCCTTGTGAAACAGAGAAAATAGGTTCCATTTTCTATCTTTAGTTCCGTCAGTGGCCACTGTCGCGCCACGATCTTTCCTCCAAGGTATTATTCACCGCCTGGTATCCTTCTTAGAAGTCTTGGTCTTGCTATGGACCGTTCTTCTGCAAGCTCGCCATATGGCGAGGCATATGCCTTACATTGGCTTCACAGCCAATGTAAGGCACTAATGGGCTATTTATGAAAATCGGCGGCCACCAGATGTCACTGGCCGGTAGGAGATCGCTGAGCCAAGCAAGATATAAACTATCGCGATTTTTCTGTACTTAACCAAGCAGTTGTGTGGCATCATACCATTATGTACAAGTGAAGTAATATAATAGCATTTTAGCAGTAGGTACACTGGAAATCGTTTACTGTGATGTATCTTGAGAAACAAGGGCCAAAATATTTAACATCTGGCAATTCCATTTCACATTGTTCTTACGATTATGAATAAGATTAAACTAATATTGTGTTGTTCACCCGTTTAACATAATCAGTGTGCATTATTCAGCTAGAAAAGTACTCGATGGGAGTGTATCAGTCTCTATTTTGACGAATATCAAAGTGAGGCAAATCTTGCCACCTAAGATTCAGGAGACTGTCCCTAATCCAAGACCAGCAGCAAGGTGTGTTTACAAGTTGACGTGTTTCAAGCTGCAGGGCGGGAGGCCGCTGGGAACGCAGTACCACACGGGGTGTGTGGAGGCGGGGATACTGTGGCAATGACAGCAGACAGTGCCGTGATGGGGTCCTCCTCGGATGAAATCCAAACAAATATGAATCATATCTGATCTCAGATGCCAGACGGTCTCTGAGCTCGGATATCCGCTGTTGAACTATTCAATATTATTAACATTAAATATCCGCCAAAAGAGAATTTGACACTTAAAACCTATATTTATTTCCATACTCTAATGTGAATCAAATATCTAGAGAGGCCTGGAAGTGCTGATCTTGCGTTTTTAATGTTTATAAACGCAACAAAGGTGAGATGAGAGAGTGCCAGTTTGTCGACTTTGGCTTCACATCTCAGGAAAATACATTAAGGAGAGAAATGTTTTCTCTCATGCTATATTTTTCTTGTGAAGCTTTTTCATTACCCAACTCGTGCATGAAGTTACTTTGTTTGCGCAGATGATTGAGGAATGTCCAATGTTTGATTTTGTAAGCTGAAGCCTAGTGATTTCATCATCATGATTGATAGAAACGAAGATTGCTCCAATTGCGCCAATATCTCAGTTTTTCCTTTGTAACCATGGCGAGCACACGGAACACTCAGAAATTTTAGCGGGGGTTCATTCAAATATACAGAGATTTTCCTGCTTTGTGGAAAGTAAAAAGTGACGAATACAAAAACTGAAACTTAGAAATTGAATGCTACGTGAAATTGATTGACAAAATAAGAAAAATTGCCCCAAATGCCACTCGTTCCACAGTAACCAAGAAAATAAATAGTTTACGTTCCAACTATCATCGAGAACTGAAGAACGTGATAAATAGTGTGAAGGTAAGTGCTGGTTTGATATTTACAAACCTAGCAAATCCATAAATGATTATCTGTTCATACGTAAAAAACTTTTGTAATCTGCACTAGCAGAGAGAAGCAATTACTGTAAGAGGTTTTCATGTGTCAATTCATTATTTTCTTAAGCCACTTTTATCCACACATTTCTTTTCACAATTTCCTTTCCTTCTTCATCGCCTGAAGCTAGAAAAATGGCTATGCATGCAGCAGCTTTACTCATTTTCACTTCACAAACTCCAATAGGTAGGTAATGATTACTCAATCTTACTGATAGTGTGTGGCCCAAACACTGCTTGCAAAATCTCGATGGTTGTGCAATCATGATTGACAGTGTATAGGAGCCTTTACATCCTGCCCTATTTCTGAATCCGGGCCATGAAAGCCAAAAAGCACCAAACTTTAAGCCTAAATAAATCTATCAGGAAGGGCTCTTTTTCCTTGGGTCTCACTGTCAAGTGCTTCTTTCATGTCTTGACTACAAGTTGGTTGGTGCATGTAACTCCAAACCATTCTGGTGTGTTCTGCCCCTCTCGCACATGGGGCCTCATATTATATTGCCCTTTTTTTTTTTTTTTTTTTTTTTTTTTTTTTTTTTTTTGTTACAAATGTAAGCTGCCTAAAATTCCGAAATGTTTACAAATCTTGTGAAGCAACAAAAGAAAAATAATTACAATTCCTCTTAGCTTGTGTTTGTTGGTGAAAATCAGTGCGGAGTGAGGGTTCGACATCGCTTTATGTAATAAGATAATAATCAAAACTTTGAAGGGTAAAGGAGAAAGAGTGCACAGGTGAGTTGTACTGTGTAAGAAAATCAGCCATTGAAATATCTTACAAATACATATGGATGTTTAGAAAAGGTGACTATACGAAACAGTGTCTTACCAAGGACAAAAAGCAGAAACATGCCATAAAAATCCTTCAGCTGAAGCGGACGTTGTGATGAAACTGTCATGGAGCTTATGGGAGCGATGCAATCGGTGGCATTGATAGAGCGATCAGAAAATATCTTGCCCGTTATTCCTGACTCTCGCAGTCTGACAATGCTGTTGGCATAAATTGTATGATTTTTTTTTTTTTTTTCATGTAGAAGGGTCATCAGAAAAGTACAAAAAAACAATAAAAAGGGCTGATTGAAGTATTGGTCTCTTTATAGACCCCGAACCCACCCCGCACCTCCCCCCAAAAAAATCATAACAACAGTATAAGTATTTTGAAAAATCCTTCTCGAAAGAGTTCGAATCATAGGAATATGGAAACAAATGTAGACATTCATTAACAGTTCATAAGATGAAGGAAAAGTTTTCAGTCAACTCTGCCTAAAGGACTTGTATGAGTGGAGTCTGTCCTTCACCCCTTCCTCTCTATTATGTCAAGTATGAATAAGAAATAAATAAATAAAAAGAAAAACTAGCAAATACCACCAAGAACAACTAACATCATAAAAACACTTTTTGCAATAGATGAAATGTGGAGTTGAAGTGTAGTTAATATTAAGTTATTAATCATTAAGCTTCAAATGTAACTGGGACAGATTGATATCAGATATACATAGTACATATTATAAACTTACAAACAGACAAGGAAGTCTGAGTCAAGAGACAGGAAAGAGAAAAAGATTATCAAGCTGTGAATTAAAAGTATTAAATTCAATTACTATGCAATTAGAAACTCAACCCACAGTTTTTTTCACTCTAGTCGGCAGAGAGAGAACTGAGCTGTTCGGAAAAAATGTCTTACATCAATCTAATAGCATTGATAACGTCAATCAAATCCTCGTTAATTACGTCCACGCCGGTCATATTGTGATAACTGACAATAATTCAGGGAGGGAGAAGATGGGGTCTAGATTGGTGGGAAAATGTGAAACGGATCTCTCTCAGAATTGATTCATCTTTGACTACACCCAGACAGATATATCTTTGATTCAATCCGGACAGCTGCGGGTACACTCTCTGTGTGTGTGGTTTTCATAGGGTAAATTTCTTTGGGGGGTGGATAGAGGAAAGGTGTGATGTGGTTGTGTTGGCGGTGGTGCTGAAGTGCGCATTTAAACAAAAAATACGATTGAATGAAGTAGTGGATTAAACAATGTAACTATTTTCTTGTATTTACTTTGTGATGAATGGTATCCTCTTCCGGTAAACTGGACTGTGCCAGCGAGGGAGTTACCGAGGAGTGGCTTCTCTCTGATCTGAGCGACCTGACCCTACCGATAAGCACCAAGGCTGTTCGACCTGGATGACAATGCCACATAGCTTTGTTGTCAAATGTTGTTATACATATTTACATAGAACCCAGGTTATTGTTACCTTCAAACCCGTGCCATATATAGAGCTGCATAGTTTGGTAGGATAAATCATCTTTACTTAATATCTTAATTTCAATAAAAGAAAAACAAAAAACTGACAAATGAAAGACAAACTGTGTGCTGTGGCAGCGTAGCTAACTGTACATGGCCAGCTCCTAAGTGTTCTCCCCTGGTAAAGGCTATAGCAACACCGACTTCCGTCTGTTCGTCTGTCTGTCTGTATCTGTATCTGTCTGATATCTACGGGTGGTTACATTCTAAACGTAATTATTAATAACTTAACATTAAGTCTCATCCCAGGCACTACACAGTAGGATATTTTCCTGCTATTTTTTCAATCTGAATCTCTTTCGGAATTGTGATGTGTGTGAATGAGTTGTAACAATCTAGTATACGAGTGTGCGGGTCGTTTGTGTGTAAGAGTGAATGAGAGTTTAGTTAAGTTTTCATTCATTCAGTTGGGTTTCAATGTATGTATCGTAGTAATTGTTCTCCTGATTATTCGCACCCAGCAGTTCACCTGCTGCATAGCTGTAAATACACCACCAGTAAAGAGAATACTGAAACTTGCATTTCTCTACGCCTCTGTTCCAAACATGGCGCAGTGAGTAGGATTCTCGAGATGGAGAAGCAAATGGAGCAGCTGGCGGAATTGCTGGTGCAGCAAGCAGACATGGCAAGGCAAGCCCAAGAAGCATCTCTGCGCAGAGAGGAACACTTGAACCACTCCTGGAGCAAGCGGTGACCGGATAGGTGGCAGACCAGGGTCAGTACACCGGCGCCGACGACGCCACGCAGTAGCATCGAATTCGACCCCTGGCGACATAAGTTCAATGGTTACGTGACTTTAACGAAACTTATTTACTTGCCCATGGCGCAGCAGAGGGCTGTGTTTGCATCCGTCCTAGACGATGAGTGAGTGCGAACACTCCGTTACGTGATCTATGTAGCTGAGGACGCGAGCTGGAAGAAGTCTTGGACCTGATGGAAGCTCATCTCAGATGACAACGTAACATTATTGTCGATGGCCGCGAGTTTTACTCACGAGTGCAGGAGGTGGGTGAAACATTTGACGATTTTCTGTGTGCTATCAAGGAGATCGCAAATTTTTGCTCCTTTAGTGAATCCTTCATAGACAATTGCTTGAGAAACTGGATTGCTAACAAGTGCAGTGCTATGATCTGGGAACCATGTGCAAGCCACGGTGTGAATAAGGTGTCTCTCTACAAGCGTCAGCGTATGACGCTCAGTGCGAGCCTGAAGGATATGCGTAACTTGTGTCCCCATTGCCGTCAGACCAACCGTAGTGATAGACGGTTGTGTAAAGACTGCTTAAATTAAGGTAAAAGAGGCCATTTTGCGGCAGTGTGTTGAAGCCCCGCCCGACCCTCTAGTAGTAAAGACTCGCCTCATCTATTTAAACCACGTTCAACACGCGGTACGAGACAGCAGAAACGTGTCTGCATCGTCCACCAGGTCCTTGCAGGCAGGCGTGTACGTCAATATAGTGAGTGCCCACCCCGCACCTTTAGTAGTCACCAGTATCATTCACCTCTGTGATCGCGGTAGTGTTACTTGGACTCCGGACTTGGGTGCGGAAGCCACTGTCACAGTCCTGGATGTCGCGAAAAGCCTTAGCATTGATCATACAGCGTTGGATACTCATGTAAATCCTGAGCTCGTCGCTGTTGTTGACGATTCACTCACGTGCCTCGGAATGTTCCCTTCACACCTGGAGCTGGGTATGAACTGAAGAACCAAGACTGTTATTTCCAAGGATATTATAAGTAAAGATGAAGTGATCGAATTGGCGAAATTGAGAAAAATGTTCATGCCATCAGTGCACACTAGGGGGCAGCAGCAGTGGAGAGTAGTGAAGGGGTGGGAGACCCCTGGGCTCGGCCAGCTGTTGCCACACAGCGGCAACGCTCCACCGGCACCACCACATTCAAAATGTCCCCACGCACAGCAACAACAAGGAACAGTTCTTGCTGCTTTTGTGGCGAAAATTGAGCAACTTGTCCACGGATGCACCTTCATCTTTTCCCTAGAAACACTAGAAGGTGTGTAGTGATAGATAATGATAAGATAAGTAAATAAATATGACACATTTAAATAAAAAGCCATTCTATATATCGGAGTATCTGCCTCACTGAGGAAACGTTAGATAAATATCGTTAAAAGATTTACAAATCTAGCCTAACCTTATCCAGATTGCTCTAAAGGTTGTGACATAGGGACTGGTTTTATTGTTGAGTTGAATTTTATTGGCGCTGACACACATTTCACTTGTAGACGAATGCAGTGGCTCCAACGAAAGCTGACTAGAAAGACCACCACCCTGTTGTTACCATGGGCGAGGCGACACGTGGAGCAGCGAGCCTCCCTGATTCCCTCCCTTCCTCGCTGCCTGCCTCCCTCGCGTTTAGCACATGGCAGCAGTAGCAACAACACATTGTGGGACCCATTCTGGCTCAGGGCAGGCGATGAGGCAGCACGAGGGAAGAGCTGCAGGGCCACTGGGCCATATAGACGCGCGCCCCGTCACACACACTTAGTTGTGCAGGGTCTTCAATAGTGTGTGTGTGTTCTATCAATAATTTGGTTATGTGTATGCAATGATTATTCTTGTCACAACATTGCAAGTATGAAATTCAATGCTTAGGAGGTATTAAAATTCTGTTTACTGCTTCAGAATTAATCTAGTCAATATGGCTATTGACGTTATGTAACCGATATTGCACAATAAAATATATTAATCTATATGTATATGTATCAATGTACCTATGAATGAGTAGGTACTACTATGAATGAATACGACTAATATAAGAAAATGAGGGCGAAAAATTAACAAAACAATATAGCCATCCCTTGTGAAACAGAAAAAATGGGTTTCATTCTCTATCTTTAGACTCCGTCAGTGGCCACTGTGGCACCTTGACCTTTCCTTCAAGGTATAATTCACGGCTTGGTATCTCTCTTAGAAAATCCTTGGTTATTTCCGTAGTCAAGGAAGTAAGAGGTGCTTTGTTGAGCTGGTACGACTTGATTGCGCTTGGCATTCTGCCGCGTGATTTTCCCGCACAGATTCAGTCGGTGAAGGAGCAAAATACCGTACAGTCGTTACGCAGACAACCTATAGCATTACCACGCTGGCCCCACACTCATGCCGTGATGGAGTCTCAGCGCGCGGAGCACACAGCCACCTTAAGGGGACTTTCTACCTGACCCAAAATAGTGTTAATTAAAACTTGAACAGAGAGTTTATTTTTTCATTTATGATCATAAATTTTTAACATGTTATATTTCAATAGATTTCCAATGAAGCTACAGGCTCAGAGTTTTTATATAGGTCATTATTTTTTTATTTCTGATTTTTAAAAAAATTGTAATTAAAAAAATTATAAACAAAAAAATAAATACAAAAGGGCCCTGTAGAACTGTTGAAAACATCTTGATCTTTACAATGCTTTTTGTTTCATGAAAATCGGTTCATAAATAAAAGCTGTGTTCCAGTTTTAGTTCAAAAAAATGTCTTTTTTTTTCAGGAGAGACAAAACAAAGAAAAATGTCCTATTTTTTTAATAACTTTATTTGTTTTTACCCTACACTTATGACTTTTGGTATGGAAGTACTTCTAAGCATACCTATTCATATGCAAGAAAATGAATGGGTTACAGTGATTCCTACCTAGTGAGCCTTTGCCGGTACTAATAGCACCTCACCACTGGGGGTTCTCGGAAAAGGAGTTTTCCTCCTTCTCTTCATTCTTGTACTCATCTTGAGTATATGAAGACCCTGCCATACACTTGATGTTGAGTGATGTCCCATGAGGAGTCTTGTAAAAAGAAAATTCTAACCTTGCCATACAAAGACAACAGAGGGGTGATGCTGCCTGAATTGTTGACTTAGCTTGGCGTAGAGATATTACAACATTTGGATCATCACTCATCTGTAGGTCCTGGTCACCTATAGTATCACGTATAAGTGACATCCTCTGTTCTAGAGTGGTATTTGGGGTTGCTGGTCGGGTAAGAATTTCGTCCGCGTCACTTGATTCACCTGAGGCCTGAGAAGCCCATTTATCAGTCTTCTGGTTGGCTTGCCATTCGTTATAAGCATCTGAATTCTCTTCTTCGGTCTCATTATGGTAAATGGCACCAGCACGAAGAAAAACGATGTAAAATGTAATCTTCTTGGATGTAAATAAAGGCGTGTGCGTGAGGTAGCAGCGTTTGTTGTGATACAGAGGCTTGCTTGTGTATAGTCCGTCCGCTAAAAGTAGGGGAATCAGAGAAAATGTATGTAAAGAGAGGGTAAACCAAACTAAAATCATAAATGACCTATTTTTCAGGACGAAAATGCAATTTTTCAAGATTTCCAAGATTTAAAGGGATTTGACGTTTCCGACAGCTGGGAAGCCCTTTAAAGATTAAAGTGCTGGACCTTTAAATGCGTCCAGACGCCCAAAACTCATAAGCAAATTAATGTACGATGATATTAGACTTCAAAAATAGGTAGAAAGTCCCCTTAATCGAGTCCTTCCCTCGAGTGTTCCGTCAATCAATCAACTCCTGTAGCACCCTGAGGGATGCATAGGGCCTCAATGAATTCACGCCACCACCATCTATCCTGTGCCAACTCCTCCAAATCCCCCCAACACTCTTCACCAGCTTCTCGCCTCATTGTGTGCATCCACGTCTCCTTCGGCCTTCCTCTCCCTATTCTACCCTGCACTTGCCAACCGGGTGTTCCCCGTACAATCACTCCCTCCCTTCTGAAGATGTGTCCTAGCCATTTCCATCGAGACAATTTAACATATTTATCTACCGGTTGCACACCCGTAATTTCTCTCACTCTATCATTTGAAACCCTATGCCACCACTTAACTCCTAAAATCCTTCGTAAAGCCTTATTTTCGAAAACCACGAATTTCTTATCCCATGTTACTGTACTATACCACGATTCATGCCCATAAATCAAAATAGTTCTAACCATAGTTTTATAAATTTTTATTCTACATGTAGTGTGTACTGAAAAGTTATTATTATTCCACACAGTTTTTAACATGCCCATCGCTTGATTCGCCTTCCTTAACCTTTACTCAAACTCTAGTTTTAACGATCCATCCATAGACAAAAGCATACCAAGATATTTAAACTTTTCTACTTGTTTCACAGCTCTTCCCCTAATCACGCAAGCTCTTGGGTTAGCAATATTCATATCAATCATTTCCGTTTTTGCACAATTAATAATCTAGCCAACTTTTCCCCCCTCTCTCACTATATATACAATCTAAGACCCTTTGCATCCCATCTGTTCCTTCGCTAATAAGCACAATGTCATCTGCATAAACCAAATCTGCTAATTTGCGTCCATCTCCCCACACAATTCTAGCATTAGTTTCCTCTGCAACCTTCCTCATCACATAATCAATAACAAGGACAAACAACACAGGAGAAAGAATCCCTCCCTGAATCACACCCGATTTAACTTCAAAAGCCTCACTCAAGGACCCATCACTCATAACCTTACAAAACGTACCCTCATGCAAATCTTTAACCAACTTCACCAACCACTCTGGAACACCATAATACCTCAACACTTTCCCCATCGCCTCTCTAGAAACACTGTCAAAAGCCTTCCCAAAATCAACAAAACACAAGCTTAAACTAGCCTTCATTTCATTTGCCTGCTGCATCAAATGCCTAACAACAAAGATCTGATCATTACATCCCCGACCTTTTCTGAAACCGGCTTGCTCCTCCCTCAAAACACCATCTAACACCGCCTCAATCCTATTCAACAGAACTTTACAAAATATTTTCAAAGCTATAGGAGACAAAGTAATACCCCTCCAATTCCCACAATCACTTAAATCTCCTTTCTTTGGAATCTTGACAATCACACCATTTTTCCATTCCGACGGCATCATCCCACTTTCTTTAATTTTATTAAGTAACTTAACCAAAATTAGCGGCAACCTATCTTCATCTGCTTTAAACATCTCCGGAAAAACTCCATCTTCCCCTGGTGCCTTATTATTCTTCAACTGCCATATTGCCTTCTCTACTTCTTCTAACGTAATTCTCCTATATACAAATCTCTCACACCTGGTATGGTCTCTGCCGGTGGTATTGGCCTATTTAAAACTGTTTCAAAATGCTCCTTCCACCTATTTTTTATGTCATTGTCCTTAGTAAGTAATTTAGAATTTCTTTACGCTTATTATATATAACACCCATTCAACTCTTTGTCTTGTAGGCTATCATCTGACTTTGTCCATCGTTTTTATTAAGTAAAACTTCAGTCCACCACCTTCTCATTTATCTGTCTTCTTTTATCTCTTTTGGCCAATCTTCTAACCTCAGAGTGCAGACTCCAGAATTCTGCCCTTGCTAACTCAACCTCACGATCATCAACTCGACCAGCTTCACTCCTAAGTTTCGCCTCTCTCCTCTTTTCAATCGTATCCCAAGTTTCATCAGACACCCATTTCTTTCGCCTTGCCCTACACCTTCTCCTGATTGTGCAATCTGCTGATTCTTTGAAAACCGTTTTCACATCTCTCCAGATCTCATCAACATTCTGCTCTTCATCTCGCACTTCCAAGGCCAGAAACCTATTCCTACACTCCAACCCAAAATCATCCCTCTCCTCACCATCTTTTCTAAGTAGATCAATATCGTACCTATTTGGTTGAGCCTCCTCTCTCTTCTGACTTTTCAGTTTAGGTTTTAATTTTGCTACCACTAGCTGATGATCGCTACCAATGTCACCACCTCTTCTCACACAAACATCTAGCAAAAAACTTGGTCTCCTACTGACAATGACATGATTTGATTTTGATTTTTGTATTTCCCACACGGCGACACCCATGTTGTTTTATGTATGCTACGATGCTGATATAGTGTACCCCCGATGATCAAATCGTTTATCAGACAAAAACTTCCAAATCTCACTCCATTATGACTCATTTCTTTTCCAGCATCCATTTTACCCATACACGCCTCAAACCCTTCATTAGAACTTCCCAGTACCGCATTGAAATCACCGACACACAAGAAAATGTCATGCCTAGCGATTCTGCTTACTACATCTTGCAGTTTATCATAAAACTCGTCTTTTTTATCATCGGGCGCACCATTTGTAGTTGCATAGCAAACAAACATACTGATGCTACCGTGATTAGACTTAAATCTTGCATAAAGTAACCACTCTTGTATAGGTTCCCATTCTCTCAATGCATTACCATCACTTCGTCCCAGTAACAATCCAACTCCCTGATAATGCATCCCATCTTCCCTACCAGAAACCAACAAGCTCAACCCACTATCCAACTTCATTTTATCTATTCCAGTTAACCTTGTCTCCGTCAATGCACACATATCCAGCTTATACTTTTCAAATTCAGCAACAAGTTCTTCGATTTTACCGTCCTGATTTAATGTCCTTACATTCAAGTTTCCAATTTTGATATCTCTTTTTGGCACAAATAAAAGAATTCGGCGACCGGGAGATTCTTAGCAACCCTTGCCTACCTAAAGGCTGCCCGGGACTAGGGACCGTGATATTGCGTGAATCCATTTTGGTTTCTTTGGCTGAATTTAAAGAACACTTCGCCACAGCGTTACAGTTGGCAGTAAGCAGCTAACTTGCCCATATGCCCACACCCATAGAACTCAGCTAAGCTAAAGTCAAGCGCGTGTCGGCTGCACTTCTCGACCATTTCACTCTTAAAGAATTCATCTTCCCGAAAAGTGCATTCACCTCCCTGCCTCCGAAGTCTTCGATCTGTGTAGGTAGAGGGCGATCATATCCTCACTAGCCATATACTACCAAGATAGACTACCAAGATATAGACTACACTAAGTGTTCCGTGCTTCATCGAAATCACGTGAAATGGATGGAGGCCCCATGCGTATCCAGCTCACCGAGGACGCCCATCCCTTTGCTGTCACAGTCTCATGCATATTCCTTACAGTTGGCGAGCGGAGATCAAAGCCCAGTTAGATGAGCTGCTAGCTAAGGACATCATCGCCGAGATGGACTACACAAAAGCCTGGTGTCATCCCATTGTGCCCCATCTCGAAGAAGCATTCAGGTGTCAGGTTGTGCGTGGACCTTACATGGCTCAACAAGTATGTTCGGAGGCCTACTTATCCTGTGCAGTCCCCACACGATGCTGTAGCTGCTATAGAACCAGACTCCTCATGGTTCACCACCATGGATGTAACAATGGAATATTCCAGGTTAGGATTGCTGAGGAAGACCAAGACCTGACACGCTTCATCACGCCCTGGGGGAGCTTCACGTTTAAGCACGCACCCATGGGGCGACGAATATAATCGACGTGGGGATCAAGCTTTGGAAGCCGATACCCGGACGGTCAAGGTAGTCGACGACATCCTAGTCTTCGATTCTTCATAGCGAGATCATCTCTCGCATGTCATCTCTATCTTGCAGCGCAGCGATTGTTATTGTATAACCTTGAATGCAGAGAAACTCTGGTTTGGAAGAACACTAATAGACTTCTCCGGCTACACCATCACTCCTCAAGGTTACACCGTGAATAAGCGCAAAATTGAAGCTATCACAGATTTCCCAAGGCCACGAAACCTCACGGACCTCAGGTCACTTATGGGCATCACAAACCAGCTAGGAGCCTTCTCTTCAGCGATAGCGGACTCTTCTCCTCCACTCCGAAATCTCTTGAAGTCTCGAAGTCTCGAAACGTCTGGTGCTGTCTTCCCAATATGACGAGGCCTTTAAGCATGTGAAAGGATGTTTGGTGACGTCTCCTGTGTCGGCATTTTCCAACCCAACATTGCCCACCATGCTACAAACAGATGCTTCGAAAAGGAACGGCCTCGGCTTCGTTTTACTTCAGAAATACAAAGAAGTGTGGAAGCTGGTTCAATGCGGATCAAGATTCGTCAGACGTAGAATCTAGCTATGTAGTCATCGAATTGGAACTGCCAGCGGTAAACTGGGCAGTACACAAGTGTAACACCTACCTTAAGGGTCTTAAGCATTTTGACATTGTCGTCCACCACAGCCCCCTAGTGCCCATTCTGAATACCAAACTCCTCAGCGAAATCAAGAGCCCCCGCTTGCAGCGCATCCATGACAAACTTTCGAGCTTTACGTTCACCTCGCCCTGGCAGAAGGGACCGTCTCACTCTGCAGCTGACGCTTTGTTACGTGCTCCTGTTCGGCATCCTGAGGGAGACGATGGGGTCAGTGACATGACTGTCAAGGAGGCTGATCTGCTTCATGTAGCCGTGGTAGCTGCTTTTCACGCCGTGACCGAGGAGAGCTCACGTCTGGCGCCTATCGAGGACCAGACACTGGAGAAGGTGCTGTTGCGTCACAGGATGCGGAGTATCGAGACTTGCGGGAAGCTATTATCATTGGCTTTCCCGACCATCGCCATGACCTCCCACACCACTGCCTTGGACGACGACCTGATTGTTTATGGACAGAGGTTATTTATTCCCCACATCCTTCGTCGGAAGACGCTGTCACGCCTCCAGGGGATGGAGCGCACGAAACGTCGGGCCAGGCAGACTACTTACTGGCCGGGGATAGACCGGGATATTGAGAATGTGGTCTTCACTTGTCAACAGTTGTATCGTTTGTAACGAGATTGTAATGTTATAGGCATCTAATGTTTTTGGATTATGGTTATCATGCATTTATGTCTATGCATATGTTTGTTAACTATTTGTATTTGCGTTTATATGTCTGTACATATGTTTGTGAACTATTTGTATTTGGTTTGTAACTGATGGAAAACTGTGGATTTCTGTGGGGTTGCTACCGGAGTGTGGGGATAAGGGACATTGTAAGGGAAGGTAAGGGTCCGGCTCGCGCTTGGTGTTTCCTGATCCAAGCGCCGTGCTATGTACTTGTGTTGTCTGAGGAGGAAGTGTCGTATTGGAGGTAGGTGTTTGTTGTATGATGATTTACTATAGGATGTTCTTATTGATATTGAGGATATTTAGAGTGTCTACAAGCTTAATAGCTATCAAGAGTAGCATGTTATCTATTCGATATATGTTTTGTGAACAGGCAATCTATGGGGGTAGTCCAAATGCCTGCCCGGGTGGCGCTTGGTAAGGAAAGCAGACATTGGCGCTCTAGCGACTATGGTAGGTAATAAATTGTCAATGTATAAAGGTACTTATGAGTACCGAAATGTCTAATGTTAATATTATAGTTTTGTATGAACTTACCAAAAGGGATAGTCACGTACGTGTGTGTAATTCATTGTATGCGTTTCCGTGAGCTGTCGCCATGATGGGCCTGCAACATGTGTGACATGTCTAGGCTGCACTTGTGAGGATGGCAGCTCGTAAGTGTATATTAGTGAGAGGATGTACGAGGCAACGTGAGTACCGGGAGTTTTATTTGAAGTGATAATCGTGATTGGCCCCCCATTGTTATGATAATTATTACAATTCACAAGTAGTTTCTGTAACAGTGTCCTATTGGTGATTTGCATTGATATTTACTACTGTGTAACAGTTGTTGGATCCCTTGAATCTCTACAGATTATTTTTTTCCCTTGTATTATGACATTTAATATTGACAGGTTGAAACGTCACCAATAAATACATTACAATAACCTCAAATGCCTCACTAATCACGCAAAAACAATGTCGCCCTCTTCTCCCCTCACAGCAGAAGGAATCTTTATGCCTGGATGAGGACTTACCTTCTCGTGTTTTCGAGAGCGTTTCGGCAGACTACTTTCACGCAGCTGGACGCACCTACCTGGTTTTCGTGGATCCTAACTCCGGCTGGCCTTATATCTCATCGTGCCCCCGATAGGAGTCGGCGGCACATCTTGTCACTGTATTTTTACAGATACAGGAGTACCAGTTGTTCTTGGAACAGACAGTGGGCCGCAGTTCACGTCATCCACGCTACGCCGCTTCCTGACTCGGTGGGGGGTGGAGCATCGCATAACCTCTCCTTACAACCCCCAAGCTAACAGACATACAGAGGCGGCTGTGAAGGTCGTTAAGAAGCTGATCTTGACGTCGACGCGGGGCGGACAACTGGACGAGGACGACTTCGCCCGAGGGTTGCTGGAACTGAGAAATGCTTCTCGTGCCGATGGGAGGTCGCCATGTCAGGTACTTTTTTGGCCATCGCATCAGGTCAGCCGTTCCAGCACACCATCGATCTTTCGCTCCAGAATGGCATCGGGCAGCTGACGTTTGTGACGCCAAGGATGAACATCTGAGACATGAAGCGAAGGAACGCTATGACTACACTGCTCGGCACCTTCCTCCACTGCACATGGCTGCATGCGTGGATATACAGGACCAGGCGAACGGACTTTGGGAGAAAGCTGGTGTAATCGTCGGCATCGGTTCCCACAGGGATTATCTAGTCAAGATGGGGAGCGGGCACATCATGTGGAGGAATAGGAAGTTCCTCCGCCCTCGTCGGCCTATGCTGCCTGAGACTCTCCTGGATAGCACGCCGTCGACCGCGGTAAAGTCGCGGGACATCTCACGTAGCCCCGCGCCGCCACGCCCACCGCCTCGCGTAGACACAGGGAGGCAGCCAGACGCCCAACAACCACGCCGTAGCACCCGTCAGCGACGTACTCCACAGCGTATGCAGATGCGCTGGGGATCACAAACGTACGACAAGGAGACAGCCGACGAAGACATCGATTGACGCACCTCGTCTCGGGGGGAGGTGTGAAGTGTGTGAATGAGTTGTAACAAAGTAATATACGAGTGTGCGGGTCGTTTGTGTGTACGAGTGAATGAGAGGTTAGTTGTTGGTTAAAGTTTCATTCATTCAGTTGGGTTTCAATGTATGTATCATAGTAATCGTTCTCCTTATTATTCGCACCCATGTTAAGCAGTTCGTCTCCTGCTGCACAGCTGTAAATACACCACCAGTAAAGAGAAAACTGAGTCTTGCATTTCTCTACGCCTCTGCTCCAAACAGGAATCAAATAAAATCGGTCACAAATATACAAAATAATAGTAAATTGGGGAACTAAACACATGTAGTTTTTCCTGAACTACATTTTTGGAAAAGTGGAAAAATGAAAGTGGGATAAAGTGCCAGAGTGTCACCTGTTTGTGATAAACCTTAGAGATATATCTTTGTACCTTGAACTGAACAAAATAAACCTAGGTGAAAGTGAGCAGGGGGCATGTCCAGTTTCTTTCCCGTGAATATGTGAGTGAGGCAAGTAGGCGTGTTTGCTCCAACACTTTTTCCAACACCTGCATGGATTGGATATTAGATAAGAGTTGCAGACCAAATTCTTTGTAGAACATCTGTCGACAAAACTCAGATCATGTTTTTGGCGATCATGTAGTAATCATTGCTGAGTCACTGGAAGTTCTGGTAATGCCTCGAGAAGCACTGCAGGAGGAGGCGAAGCCGTTGTGACTTCAGGTTTCCTTGCCCAAGACCAAGGTTCAGGTGTTTAGAGGCTTACTGAATGAAACAATACAGTCTATCCATATGACTGGTGTGATTAAAAAAAAAAAAAAAATTCATATACCTTTCTAGTTAATGCATACCGATAGGAAGTTGTACGGTGGACTGGCCTGACCCACAATGTTATGAACTCACTCGAAGCGAGTATTTGGCATTGTTAGTATCTGTGCAGATGAATGAAGATTCGCGTCACTACTGATCTCTGCCATACTCTGTGGTTGTAAGATATGGAAACTGAACTCCGACCTGAGGAGGCGAATTGATTGATGTCTTTGGTACTAGATGCCTTCGCAGGGTCATGGAGTACCGCTGGTATGTCTATGTGTTAAATCAGCGATTGCTCCATGAGACTGATTTTAGGCTCATTACCAACATAGTCTGTCAACGCACATGCGGCTATATGGGCATGTGGCATGATATCCGGAAACAAGCTTATCCTGCTTATCGGGTTGTCTCCAAAAGAGATAACCCAGCATGGAGGGTGCCAAGGGGACGCTCGTATGTGATTTATTGACTTCAAGGTAGTCTGTAAAAAGACGTGGGAAATTGTAGGGTGGTATCATAAGCACAGGGAGTGTAGTTTAGAGGATTAGGAAGATAATAGGCGACAGAACAGCATGCTGTGGAACACCTCTGTTAACAGATTTAAGAGATAATCAGTGACCATCTATCCAAGTAGCGATAGAACAGTCGGAGAGAAAACTTGAGATGGAATTACAGTAAGAAAGATAGAAAAGGTTGTAGTTAGGAGATCAAAAGCTTTGTGCCATACTCTAACCAAAAAAAAAAATAATAATAATTAATTAAAAAAAACATAATAATAATAATGATAATATTCCTAAGGTAACAGCAAGAATTTCATCAATAATATAACAATAGCATAACTTTTACTCATTAAGAAAATCCAGTATTTTGGTATAGACAGAGGCTATAATGCCGATCAAATGGAAGATTTGGAAGTAAAAACTGTTTAAGAATCTTCCTATTGATGATAGATTAAACATTACTTTAGATAACGAACAGATTGAAGCCATAAGATGGTAATTTGATCGATAATAATGGTCACCCTTTTGTGGCGACAGGTTGAACGTAGACAAATGTTTTAGCAAGAAAGAAAGTTAAAGATCGATAGACAATGTTGAAACAATTTGTTTTCCGTGTAAGGCGCAAGTAAAACTTTTGAGAACAATAGGAAGAACCCTATCAGGTCCATATTCCTTCCGCAGATTAGGGGGAGTCGGTACTCAAGACATCCGACTACGACTATGATCCCTAGATGTAATGATTTTCTTATCTTGATTATTTTTCAATAATTTTTTTAAAATGCACTTTGGGTGGTTATTTACCTTGGTGGGCTAGGAAGTCGTTCCATCATACAGATAATGTTATTTCTTACATTTTTAATCATTTCACGACATAAGTTACTTTATATTTCATAATTTATGGATTTATAAAGATTTAAGTTTTCTGACTGATGGTCATTTACCTTGGAGGCCTAGAAAGGTCGTTTCATCATATAGATGTTTTTTTTTCTCTCTCTCTCTTGAATTTTGACTCATTGGATGGTATAAGTATTTCTGCTGATTCACATATTAGGGATTTTTAAAGATTTTAGGAATTTTTGTCTAGAGGTGGGAAATGCTGTGCTGCTGTATATCATGGCTGCATGTGCTATTTTGTCTAATGCGGTTCGATCGGCGCGCAAAGTATGAAGTTTTTCACTCCGAAAGAGTTATTGGCGGCCTTAAATGTGACAATTTCAAATAGACAGAAGTAACTATTTGATGGTTTCGTAAAATTAAAATTGCCTAGAAAAAAAAAATCATCCAGACACAAATATTCTGTGACTCGAAATTATTAAGCTAACCTTATGTCCATTTTTTCAACATTGACCAGACATGTCCTCTCAGTAGCAAGTGTTGGAAAATCAGCTTGTATATATTTGATTTCTCATATTTTTGCCCACAGATAGCAGCACTGGTATGATTTTTCATTTTCTCGGGGGGAAACAAAGTGTGTGGCACGTATATTTAAAAGGTAGGATTTTTGTGATTTATGCAATCTCTGAAATTTATGGCGAGTTGGAGTTGGAGTTGGAGAGTCGAGACATTTTTGCCGACTCCGAATCGTGGCTTTCCGAGGGTTTAGGCCACCTTAGATATTGAAAACATCATTGTGAAGAATTGAAATCGAAGGCATGAAATAGTCTGGTGGAGGAGTAGAGGAAAAAAGTAAATAAATAAAAAAATAAAACAGCAGAATCACCCAAGTTAAAAGAGTTCAGCTTTTAGAGACAGATAAGATAGTAATGGTGGCATCACGATTTTTTTAAACAAAACCTTTAAGTAATAGAAGACAGAAGTACACGTGGCGATCAACACAGAGACATCAAGTGAATAAAGTCAGAAGAAGAAGAAGAAGAAGAAGAAGAAGAAGAAGAAGAAGAAGAAGAAGAAGACAGAGTTTTGATAGAGTGAAGAGGTGGGAAGGTTTTTGATTGGTTAGCAGTTTCTGTCGGATGCTTGGGATTCGCTGGCGAATCTAATGGCATAATGGCTGGGAACATTACCCAGCTGCTTCCCCGTGTCCACTGAAGAGAATTAAGTAACATCCCGTTTTCTGAATCCACTTGTGAGTTGCGTGTACGGAAGATGCAATTTCGGAGAATATTAAGATTTACATCTTCCTTACATACACGTTTTTCCTTATTCGGTGTTGCTGTATCTTTTTTTTTTTCTTTCTTTCTTTCTTTCTTTTTTTATTATTTTTTTTTATATTTCAGTGAAACTTTTGCTGTTGCTTCAGACATACCAAAAATTCGTGATTGATCTACAAACTATCCCCCTACGGTTTCTATCCTTCTCTCATCAACTTCATTTCAAGTTTCGTGTCCGACCTTTCAACTGCTACTGTCGTAGACGAACAATGTTCTCTTAAATGTATTAACAGGTATGTTCCTTAGAATTCCGTCTTGTCATCTATACTTTCTTCTTATTATCCATCAATCATTTTCTAAACCAAATATTTTGTCATCTATTCCTACGCTGATGATGCCACTCTACATTTTCTCGCGTATTTTTAGAAATTACCAGTCTTTCAGGATATTAACAGATCCTGCAAGAACGCCACAAAACGCGTGGCTTCTTATCTCTCTAAGATTTGTAATTGGAACAAAGAAAATGTAGCAGCGTTCAATGACTCAAAAACTCAATTTCTCCATCCCTCATCTTGACACAACCTTTCAAATAACTATCCCTTCTTCTCCAATGTCATTTAACGCTCCCCTTCTTCTATACTGAATATCTTCTGCCTTTCCTTTACTGAACTCATCTCTTGCTAAAACAGCCTCTATGACGTTAAGAGTTCTGAGGTGTCTCCACCAGTTTTTCTGCTCTGTATAGGATCCATGTATGGGGTACTCTTTGCATGTATGAGGGGAAAGGGTTCCACTCATAATATTTAATTAAATAGGATGAAATCAAAAGCTTTTTATGTCATCAATTCTTCTTTGACCGACTGTCTAAAGCCTCGTTCTCAGCACAGGAATATTGATTTTTTTATCACTCTTTTCATGTTAACTGCTCTACTGATCTTGTTAACTGCACGCCTTTTCTCCTCCCTTGGATTCGCTGCACAAGGATTTCTTTTTCCTCTCACCCTTATTCTGCCAAAATCTCCGGAGCTCCTTACATGCTTCCGTATTTATAGCTGTATATGATACGACTTATTACAAGTGGAAGGTTTCAAAACATCTATCACTTTCTTTTGGCGAGGTCTCTATTTTGTAAGGGGACTGGGATCTAAGTGGGCCTATTCTATTACTCTTTTTATTGCCTTTTTGCCAGCTTCCCCCCCCACACTTTAGTAAAAACGAAGAAGAGAAATAAACATTATGAAATAGTACATACACACGATCAAATCTGTCGCGCAGTAGAGAACCCTTTGGGAAGGCTAGAGCAAGAGTTACTGGCCCAAGGAATCCTCGAGGCATGGTATAAACGACGCACTTGCCCATCTGAGGAAGAAAGTCGATTATTAACATGCTGACAAAATCTTTTTGTATAACTTTTGTATTCAAATATAGGATGTTAATTTACCATTGAAAAAGTATCATGCATGCCTCCTCGAATCACTGTGCCAAACGTAATAACAGCGTGCCTGCCCTTGGTCGTTTCCATCGAAACCCATTCCCCCTTTTCAACGTCGTATGGGAATAACTGATCCCTGAGTTTCCCAAGGTTGGAGTTGGCATCTGCACTCTGGTGTAAGAGAAGAAATTTTAAATTATCTATAAACATTTATATTATTTTGTTTATTATCTAATTAAAGGAATCTGGCTAAAAGAAAGAAAACGGTTATGAAAAGAATCCACAGAATGTGGAGGCAATTCAAAAGGGTATGTATTGGAAAATTCATCATAAAAAAGAAAAGATCGTAAAACTTCTATTTTGAAAGAATTATAGTCATAAGAAGGGTGAAATACTGAATCGGTTAGGGAGTACTGGAATTGACCAGTTTAATGGAGTCGAAAAAAATAAAATACTGCTCAACAATATTAAGGTCTTGAACAAAGTCAAAGTGACAAATTTAAAAATGTTTTGCACCCTAGCCACATGAGAAAGGAAACAGAGTCATCACATTAAAAAACACTTATTAATGCAACACATTCTGGCTTAAGATTTAGTTTTAGAAAAAGGAAAACAAATAATAAAATGGAAGGGTGACAAAACACTGAATGAAATCTACGATCTTTAATGTAGATGCATGGGTTGGTATTTTTATGGATTCGTGGTTACGTTCGTAACAATGGAAAAATGGAATGGCCGAAGAGGATCTGTGCCGGTGAGCATCCAGTATGGTTGGGAGTGTTACGAGCAGGAAAAAATAATTATTACACAAAAGTTCAATCATGGGGGGCATACGCCGGGGGGCGCCTTACCTCACCTACCCTACAGCGCCACTGCTGGCAGTCACGCCTAGCGAGTCTCCATGTAGGCTCCCTTCCTATACCGAGTAACTCCCAGCAGGAGGCATCGACTTGCCGCAGCCAAGAGTTCTGTGGGCGTCCCCTAAGCCTCCTGCAAGTCGGGTTGTCCCTTACGGAAGCAACCCGACAAGCAGGGTCGGCTTCTGGGTATCGCGCCACATACCCATATAGCCGCAGTTGGCGCTGACGGACTATGCTACTAATAGGCCTCGAATCGGTCTCACGGAACAGTCGCTGATTTGACACAAAGTCATACCAGCGGTATCCCATGATCCTGCGAAGGCATGTAGTACCAAAGACATCAATTCGCCTCTTCAGGTCGATGTTCAATGTCCATGTCTCATAACCATAGAGTAAGACAGGGATCACCAGCGACTTGAAGATCCGAATCTTTGTCCATCTGCACAGGTATCGACAATGCCAAATACTCGTGTTGAGCGAATCCATAACGCCGTGGGCCAGGCCAATCCGCCGTGTGACTTCTTGGCTCGACCCACCATCGTTATGTACTACACTACCCAGGTATGTGAAGTTTTTCAAGATCTCAATATCCTCGCCACACGCATGGACAGACTGTACTGTTTCATCCAGCATGCATCCAAACACCTGGACCTTGGTCTTGGCCGAGGAAACCTTAAGTCTCCTCCTCGTGCAGTGCCTCTAGAGCCATTACCAGAACCTCCAGTGACTCAGCGAAGATTTCTGCATCATCAGCAAAAACAAGATCTGTAATCTTGGTGTTGCCGACAGATGCTCCACAATGACTTTGTTCCGCAACTCTGCCTAGTACCCAATCCATGCATGTGTTGAAAAGTGATGGAGCAGGCACACAGCCCTGCCTCACACCTGTATTCACAGGGAAGAAGCTGGACACGCCTCCTCCACACTTCACAGCACTTACAGTCCCGGAGTACAGGCCAGTTAATAGACCAATAATCCTTGCAGGAATCCCACGGAGACGCAGAAGATCCCAGAGTGTCTCTCGATGCACTGAGTCAAACGCCTTCTTGAGATCGACATAGGCTGCAAGCATTCCCTGTCGAAACTCACATCGGCGCTCCACCAGTACGCGAAGCGCTAGGATACGGTCAGTTGTTGACTTACCAGACGTGAACCCTGACTGTTCAGGTCTCTGATGCTTCAGCAAGTGAGTGTGGATCCGTGTCAGCAGCAAATGGACAAGCACCTTGCCTGGTACGCTGAGCAGCGTTATTCCACGGTAGTTGCTGCAGTCTTGACGGTCCCGTTTCCCCTTCCAGATAGGGACGACCAACCCCTTCTTCCAGTCAGAGGGAATGGTATCTGAATGCCATACAGCAGTCAAGACAGCATGCAACCCACGGATCATGGCTTCACCCCCAGCTTTGAGCAGCTCCACACTGATGTTGCAGATGCCAGCTGCCTTTCCACCCCTCAACTTTGCCACAGCCTCTTTGACATCGCCAATGGAGGGTGCGGTTTCGTTAATGGGTGGATCAGCATCCAGCGTCTGCAATCCTGCAGTCCGGAGCTGTCCGCTTGTAGGATCCACCGTGAACAACTGCTCAAAGTACTCAGCCCAATGAGCCATCTGCCCATCTGCGTCCGATACGAGGCAACCATCTGCTGTTCGGATAGCACTCACCTGAGAAGTAGACTTGGAGCGGAGTTTCTTCAGAGCTCGATAGGCAGGTCTGAGATCATTCGCATTTAAATGACACTCGACATCCTCAGCGAGATCCCTGACATACCTCTCCTTGTCTCTTCTCAGGAGAGTTCTAGTCTTACGTGACAGAGCCCTGTACTGGCCATAAAAGTAAAGGTAAAGTGGGGGGCTTACGCTGTATCATCTCCTTGGCCTTTGAGCCTGTGGTGGAATAGTCCCTTACCCCGGGACATGGGGCCAGCATGAAATCCGGGTTTCCACAGTTTACCTTCCCTAGGTTGCCCTAGGTACCCATTTATCGACCAGTGAAGGATGAAAACCTGGGTGAGGTCCGCGCCGTCCTCGTCCGGGATCGAACTCGGGCCCACGGATTCGTAGCCAGACTTGCTGGCCACTGCACCGTGGCGGCGCGTGTACTGGTCATGGTCCCCAGCAAGTCTGGCAGCGCGGCTCTGCTCAATACTTTCCAGCATCTCTACCGAGGTGAAGCCACTCCGTGACCTCGGGCGCTTCCCAATGCATTCCTTGGCAGCCTCAAGAGTCTCACGTTTGAAGGTATCCCATAGCTCTTCAGGGTCCTCAAGGGTGTCGAGCACTCCAAACCGATTGAAGACTGTCACTGAATACTCTTGTGCACATGTCAAGTCCTTCAGCTTCTCGAGATGAAACACAGTGTGGTTGCGTCTTGGAGGCTTTCTGGACTTGATATGAAGCTTGAGTGAAGCAACAACAAGCCTGTGATCGGTGGCAAAGAACTTGGCACTCCGAAAAACCCTGCAGTTCTGGAGGATCCTCCGACGAGTACTGACAAGGATATGGTCGATCTCCTTCGCTACCCCTCCGGCATTGCTATACCAAGTCCAGCGGTGCAGCTCTGGTCTTTGATACCAGGAACCCGCAATTCTCAGCCTTCTGGATCTTGCAAAATTCAGAAAGAAAGAGCTGTTGTCATTCCTGGTACCAGAACCATGGGGACCAACACCTATTTCATATCCAGCCCTTTCAGTGCCAGTGACAGCATTAAAGTCGCCCAGGACAATGAGTGCATCACGACGGGGACACTGGTCCAGTACAGAGTCTAGTTTGGCATAGAACATCTCCTTCTCTTCAGTTTCACATACCTCGGTAGGAGCATATACAGCAACAACAGACATGAAGCCTAAACTGTGCTTCAGCCTTAATCGCATTATACGCTCATCAACCGGAGTAACCTCTACAACAGACGGCTGCAGTCTGCTGGAGACGCCTATGGCTCCCCCCTTGACATGGTGGCCATTGCTCATGCCGGACCAGTAGTAAGTAAAACCCTTACTACTGGTCTCGCCACTACCAGGCCTCCTTGTCTCAGAGACCCCCACCATATCCACCCTCAGCCTACTGACCTCATCTGATAAATGAGGCAGTCGGTGATCCTCTGAGAGACTTAGGACATTCCAGAAGCCCACAAGCAGAAACCTTCGAAGGTTCACCCCAAGAGCGGTCCAACGTGCACGCGCCACATCTGCAGCCCCACAGGCACCCCCAAAATCAGAAGTAAGGCTAGGGGGTCCTCCCGCCCCTCTCAGGACACAGGGCTCCCAGCATCCGTCATACCGGTAGGCAGGCCCCTCTGGTGCCTCGGCACCCGAGACGTCTGCACGGTCGGACCCCCCAACATAATTGGATCGGGGCCGTGGCCAGAGGTTTGCCCGCGCATATAGCCCCCACCCCGACCACTGCCTCTAACATTGTTGGTGGCTGTAGGTGTTTTTTACGGGGAGGGATTGCAAGCCCCACCCCAACCAGCTAGGTCACCCATGGCCAGGGACACTGGTATCCCTGGGGGAAAGAACCGTGGCTGCCCAAAAAGCAGGAAGAGGAGGCACAGATGAGGAGAGACAGAGGGGGAGTGAGGTGTGGGAGGTGGAGGGCACTCACTCCTCACTTGGAAAGAATCCACCCACCACCAGGGAATCCACCCACCACCAGAACTAAGAGAAAATCAAGGAAACCTAATATTTCATTGGAAATCTATAAATTCTATTCTTGGCAGAAATTCTCACTCTTCAGACAAAGTTGAATTAGAACCCTTTACTCATGATCCTTCAAATTAATTTAATGAACATTTTCTTAAGGAGGAGGAATTAATAGCTATGAATATAATGATAGTCACTTTGAATATTTATCAAACCCTTTTTCCCTTTTCTATGTATATGTCCCCAGTAACTTCTACTAAAACTGAAAGTCACTTGTCTGCCCTAAAAACAAGCTCTCCTGGATATGACGATGTTTCACCAAAAATATTAAAACACACTTCCATCTTGTATCTATCCCCTAACCCATATCATCAACCTGTCATTACAAACTGGTATTTTAGTAAAATATTTAGTAAAATATTTGAAAAGTTATTGCAACACGTATTATCAATTACTTAGAAAAGAAAAAAAACTATTCTTTATCTGAATACCAACACGGCTTTCGAGCAAACTACACAACCGGGTCAGCAATAGGACATTTCACAAATAATATTTACAGTTATCTTGAAAAAAAAAAGTAGTAGGAATGTCTTTTGATTTGTCTAAAGCCTTCGGTACATTTAATCATCTCATGTTACTTGACGACAAACTTGATCATATCGGAGTTACAGGTGTACCATTTAAACTTTTTAAGAATTATTTAAGTAATAGGACAAAATCAGTATACAATAATGGAAACTTTTCAGACTTTAAATATATAACCACTGGTATACCACAGTGTTCAATCCTTGGAGCAATACTCTTCCTTATTTACATAAATGACATTACAAATGCAAACACCAAATTTAAATTCACCATATACACGGGTGATACCTCTTTGCTATTGGCTGGTAAGGATGTAATTAGTTTACACAAAAATTTAATTAAGCACTGACTTTGGAATTTAATGATCAATGGATTAAGATAAATAGAGTAAAACTAAATATATCCAAAACTAAATATATCCTTTTTCAGAGCCGTTCCCTTCACAACAGTTTGCCATCATTTAGCATAGAAGGTGAAACCCTTACAAGTGTGTGTCAAACAAAATTTTTCGTACAAATTGATGAAAACTTAAATTGGAGTTTTCAGATAAATAAGGTGTTCTCTAAATTACCTCGGATGTGTGGTATCTTGTATCGGATTCGTGACAACCTAACAACAGAGGCTCTTCTCAATATCTGCTATACGCTTTGTTATCCTCATAATATGGTTTATTGTGTTTTAGTACGGCCTGCAAACAAACAAACAAACAGGGATTCCACTTTTTCGAATCTTAGATTCAACTCATGATACTAGGAATAATAAACAATCTTATTGTTATGTCCACAACATGGTACTACTCTGTTCAAGCACAGCTTATTCTATCATGGCCCACAACTATGGAACAGCTCGCCAACTCATGCGGACGCAGTGTGTGTGTGTGTGTGTGTGTGTGTGTGTGTGTGTGTGTGTGTGTGTGTGTGTGTGTGTGTGTGTGTGTGTTAGAAAACTAGGATTTCTTGACTAACATATGCAAAATTTTGATCTGTGGTTTGCTACCTGTTTACTGTACGGATTTACTCAATTTTTCCCTTATTTCACAGCCAAAATCGATGTTCCATAGTGTAACATTAAATCAATATTTTATGTTAGGTACATTCAATTGCGGTATTTATGTTGTTTATCTAAAAATTACACAATAATAGACCATATGATAATGGGCCATAGAAAACGAATGAAAAACAACAGTACCCAGCCTTTTTTTTTTTTTTTTAGATTTGTCTATACTTTGGGTAGAAAGAGCACTAAATTTCGTAGCAAATTACAGAAAAATAAGAAAAAAAAAAAGCATAGAACAAAACGAAAGTTTACTAATCATGACGTTACACAATTCATAAAGTACTCACATGCACACCCACACACACCTGATGGTGCAGTGAGAGCACGCTCGACTCGCAATCGGGAAAGTGTAATAAGGTGGAAAGAGAGACCATGACAAAACTTCTTACTTATCGATGGAAAAATCCAGGGTGTCATGCTTTTAGGCGGAACACCCTACACACGTGTACAAGCAATATGCTATTACTTACAATACTGAACCCTTACAAGCATATATCTAAATTGGCCTTGACTTGAATTATACTTAGAAACAAATAACAGATTAACTTTTGATGACAAAAATGTAAACAATATACATTACAATACAATAGTGTGCATATATACATAGCATATACAATAACATTTTGTTGAGTATACCCTTGTTAGGGACATGATAGGTGGAAATTCATTGTATTTATATATGCAAATACAGTCTGATGCAACATCTCTATAAGATGGTGCAATGCTTCAGAAATGCTGACACAGCTTTGTCCTCTACAAGGAGTTGCATGTGTTAATATATATATATAACTAGGCATTTCAATTGTTATTGTATCTATAGGATGTTACATTTACTAAAATATAATAATATAAACTCTTTAAGTAGGATGTAGTTTATAAGACATCACTATATGAGATGAAATAATGTACTTGAACACTGAGGCATCACAAACACACCCGTCCCTGCATCACATGACCACGCCTCGGAGACAGCAGTTTCCTGCAGCGTGAGGCCCGGCGGGTCGCACCAGGAGAGAGAAGAAAACGAGCGGCGGTGAGAGGCGCTTGGGGTGACCCAAGAGGGCCGCCGCCAGTCGTCTGCCGGCGGGCAGATGGTAGACAGCCGGCTCGTGTGGTGGTTGAGGGAACGAACTGTGTGTGCCCCGAAGGTGTGTGCCCATTTCAATTGTTATTGTATCTATAGGATGTTACATTTACTAAAATATAATAATATAAACTCTCTAAGTAGGATGTAGTTTATAAGACATCACTATATGAGATGAAATAATGTACTTGAACACTGAGGCATCACACACACACACACACCCATCCCTGCATCACATGACCACGCCTCGGAGTCAGCAGTTTCCTGCGGCGTGAGGCGCGGCGGGCCGCACCAGGAGAGAAGAAAACGAGCGGCGGTGAGAGGCGGTTGAGGTGACCCAACAGGGCTGCCGCCGGTCGTCTGCCGGACAAGGCAGAAGCAAGACAGCCGGCTCGTGTGGTGGTTGAGGGAATGAACGGTGTGTGCCCACAGGTGTGTGTCCTAACGTGTGTTCTTGAGACTCTGAAGTGTTCTCTAAGTTATCTCCCAAGAGACAGATTAAACACTTCTCCGAGAAAGACAGTGACATTACGTTCTAACCGTGTGTCGTGAAATCATTGCAAATATCATCCCTAATATATTAACTTTTATAATCTGAGTTTCCTTCCAAACCTGAGTCTGAGAAGTATAACATATGTAAATTAACCAGTTGACCGCTCGCCACAAATATCAGGCTCACTTGGACAACTTATGTTGGTGAAGCTACCTCTAGCCAACACCCTGCAATTACTCGATGGAAAAAGTTAGAAAGGGTGATTATGATAAACACTACAATATTCCCCCCTAGTGACGAGGTAGAAGGAACGAAGTCTTCTTGGCCTGATGGGTCTTGCTTGCACACGCAGAGGTGGTGGTAGAGGGCGGAATTGTAAGGTTGATGGCGTGTAGTAGGTCTGCGGGTTTGACGCGATCCACTACCACGGAGTCAGGAATGCCATTGCCGTCTATGGTGACAGTCTTCCTAGTCCTCCTAATTACTTCAAATAGTCCCTAGTAAGGTGGATGGAGAGGCTTCCTGACAGCATCAACAAGAACGAAGACGTGAGTGCACTTGTCCAAATCCTGTTGAATATGTGTACATGTGCATACACTTTTTTTTTTTTTTTTTTTTTTTTTGGCCATCACCCAGACATGGGTATTAGGCCATTTCTTTATAGTGTTGTGTATTTGTTTGATTATATACAAGTGCCTTTTTTTTGTTTGATTTCTTTTCTTTTCTTTTTTTTCCCCTTTTTATTTATGTAACAACATAAAGAAAACAACAACAACGACAACAACAACGACAACAACAACAGCAACAACAACGACAACAGTCACACTTACACACACGCTTCATTCACACAGGGTACCTACTCTTACTGCAAAGCTATTGTCCTTTGTCAAGGCAGGGAAGGGGGGGGGCAACACACAAACACAGTGTCTACGTAGTATTGCTACGTATTGCTTTTATTAAAAATATATAATAATAACAATAAAAATAATAAATAAATAAAAAATAAATAAAAAATAAATAAGATAGATGAATATAAATAGAAATAAACAAACGGTTGAAAACATTTACATCAAATCACGCTAGATAGAATTCATACACATTTTCATACTTTTATTTACATATATATATTGATGTGAAAAATGTACATAGTGCATCATAGAGAATATATACCCATAAATCACAACTCTCTGATTAAGTTGGTCTCAGTCAGATAAATCATCAGTCTATCGACCACATCCAGGTGTTCGCCACCCAGAAGGGTGGTCTGCGTTAGCGTGAGGCCGCGACTCTGGCAATACGCCGCCAAGGGCTGCCTCTCCTCACGATAACGCACACAGTGAAGCAGGATGTGCTCGACAGAAAGGGTGACATTGCATATAGAACATTGTGGTGGGAAAGCGTTGGCTATGTAGGGGAGCATGTGGGTGGAGAGGGTGTAGCCCATCCTGAGGCCTGCGAGGACAACCTCCTCCCGCCTTGTGGGGCGATTGGAGGAAGCCCACTCGCCTAGGATGGGTTTGATGGTTTGTAGGTGGAGGTTGTCCCAGTGACTCTGCCACAGGAGTTTTGCTGATGATTTAACAACTGAGAGACATGACTGCAGATCCCGACGGAGGTTCCACGCTCCCTCGAGCTCTGCGGCAGACCGAGCTAGCATGTCAGCCTGTTCATTCCCGCGAATATTGGAATGTCCAGGCACCCAAATCATTGAGAAAGATTTACGACTTGAATTTAATTTATTAATGATGTTGCCCTGGACTTCTATTTGTATCCGTACGGCCGGACTCTATTGCCTGAAGGGCTGACATAGAGTCCGAAAAAATGATAATTGAATGATGAGATGAATTTAAAGCATAATCTATGGCTTTATCAATGGCAAAAATTTCAGCGGAAAAGACCGATGTATGAGTCGGCAGTCGGAACCTGAGGGCACATTCATACGACCACACACTTGCAGCCACACATTCATCCGTCTTGGAGCCGTCAGTATATATGTGTAGGGATGGAGGGAGGCCAGCGATGAGGGCCCGGAAGTGTTGGTGGAGCTCTGCCTCGGCAACAACAGCCTTCTTCCCCCTTATCCATGTTGTGTTGACTGTTGTTTGTTGTTTTTTCCAAGGGGGAAGGGTGGGCAGCACGAGGCGGTCCGCATCGTCCAGTCTCACGCCCGTTTGTTGGCATAGAGCGTTAAGTCTGACAGAGACTGGACGGTGGACCGCAGTGTGGAGGTGGTGGTGCTGCCAGACGATCTTGCTTGCTGCGTTGCCGAGGGGAGCTTTCCGGGCTGTTTTCATCCCATATGCTAACAATAGCGTATCACGACGGTGTTTCAGTGGTGGTACATTGGCCTCAACCTCCATCCTCGCCACACGAGTGCAGCGCAGGGCCCCAAGACACATTCTCACACATTCATTTTGCAAAACATCCAACCTCCTCAATGTTGGTTCCGACCCAGACCCATACACCGGTGAGCCATAGTCTAAATGAGAGCGAATTAAGGACTTGTACACCATTAATAAAGAGTTTCTGTCTGCTCCCCATGAAGTACCACGGAGGTATTTGAGGACATTGATTTTTTTACGGCAACGGATGAGTAGTTCATTAATGTGAGTCTTCCAATTGAGTCTGCTGTCAAAATGCAGACCCAAGAATTTGACTGAATTTTGAAAAGGTATCGGCTGGCCTTGAAGAGTCAATTGCAAATTAGGTACGTTACGTCTAGTAAAAACAACACCGATACACTTAGCAACGGAAAACTTAAATCCCCACAAAGAGGCCCAATGCTGAACGGAATCAAGAGCGTCTTGAATCCGCCCCGCTGAGAACTGAGCGTTAGGCGAGGAGTGCCATAACGCACAGTCGTCAGCGTACAGTGAGTATTTAAGATTCCTGGGGACGGGAGTTGTGGACAGAATATCATTAACCATAATACAAAATAATATAGGACTAAGAACACTACCCTGCGGCACCCCGTTCTCCTGGACGAAAACGTCCGAGATTACGTTACCAGGAAGCTTGACAGAGAATGTTCTGTCCTGTAAGAAATTATAAACAAAAATGGGCAAGTTACCTCTGAAGCCATGAGCGTAGAGTTTCGTGAGGATACCGTGTCGCCATGTCATGTTGAAGGCTTTGTGGATGTCTAGGAACACCCCTATCATGAATTATTTTTTTGCAAATGCCTCTGAAATGCAATGCTCTAGGTGTGTTAGGTGATCTATCGTGCTTCGGTACGTCCGAAACCCCGACTGTTCATCACCTAAAAAACCCTTTGCTTCTAAAACAAAAAGCAGCCTTCGCTTTACCATACGTTCTATGACCTTACATAGACAGCTCGTGAGCGCAATAGGGCGAAACGCACTGGGGTCCGTAAGGCGTCCAGTCTTTTTGGGGATTGGGATGGTATGTGCAAAGCCCCAAGACTTAGGAAATGTGTGTGTGGTCCATATTTTGTTGTAGAGCAATAATAATTTAGTGATGGAATGGTGGCCGAGATACTGTAACATAATATATGAAATATTATCTGGACCTGGACTGGAGCCTTTACAGTATTTCAGGACAAGAAGGACTTCATCCAACGTAAACTCTGTGTTGTAGTCCGAGTTTACGCCTCCCGTGGCAAAGTTTGGGACTGAGAGTTCTGCCTCCTCCTTGCGGCGGAGGAAGGCAGGGGTATAGTACGCGGAACTGCTTGCCTGATAAAAATGGTGGGCTATTGCATTTGCTATTTCTTGTTTGTTGTCAATTGTTTGGTTATTTATGTTCAGAGTGTTTATTGGGATGTAT
Organism: Callinectes sapidus; assembly: GCA_020233015.1. Lineage (NCBI taxonomy): Eukaryota > Metazoa > Arthropoda > Malacostraca > Decapoda > Portunidae > Callinectes > Callinectes sapidus. The sequence goes on from CM035192.1 coordinate 20,979,614, forward strand.
GGTTTTTTATTATTGAATATGTTTATTGTTTGCCACACTTTTGACAGGGGTGTGGTGCGATTCACTGTTGAAATGAATTGTCTGAATGAGTCAGTTTTTGCATTGCGGATGACTTTCCTTGCCTGAGCCCTTGCCTTTTTATAGGCTATGAAGTTTGCTTGACTGGGCTGCTGGCTGAAATGCCTGTATCGCCTATTACGCTCACGAAGTGCTTGTCGGCAATCCGTTGTCCACCATGAAACTCCATGCTTAGTGTGAACTGTAGAAGTTTTCGGAATAGAAGCCTCGGCGGCGTGTAATATGGATCGTGTTGCGTTGCTGACCATCGTGTCAATGTCCTCGCCAGATATATCCACGTCGGCAATCCCACGGAAGGTTGCCCAATCTGCTCTCTTAAAGTTGAACTTGGGAGTGCGGGGGGTGGGCGGGATGTCGCGTGAGTAAGAGATACAGATGGGTAGATGGTCACTTCCGTGGGAGTCGTCGATGACTTCCCAGGAGAAGTCAGGGAGTATACCCGGCGATAACAATGACAGATCAATGGCAGACGCGTTACCAGTCCGATCATCTACACGAGTCGCACTTCCATCGTTCAGAAGACAGAGGTTTGTCTGCAACATAATGTCAACTATCTGCTCCCCACGTACACTTAACCTCTCACTTCCCCATTGCTGATCATGGGCGTTAAAGTCGCCCAGTACTAGCCGTTTGCCCGGAAGCTGGCTATTGAATATTGACCCTAATAAAGCGACTTTTGTGACTCTTCACTCTAAGACTTCGACCCGCCTGTCAACTGTCAATTCTTTTATAATAAAGAAAGTCATTGACTGTTATGTTGGTAATGTTGTAAATGTTAAAAAACTTGCCAGTGGTGACTTACTTGTGCAAACTCTTAACGTAAGTCAAGTTAAATCATTGTTGAAGCTCCGGACCATCCATGACATCGAGATCAAGGCTTTCATTCCAGTATCTATGAACT
>CM035192.1:21003470-21010970 GCA_020233015.1 Callinectes sapidus
CTTAGTCCTATATTAATTTGTATTATGATTAATGATATTCTGTCCACAACTCCCGTCCCCAGGAATCTTAAATACTCACTGTACGCTGACGACTGTGCGTTCTGGCACTCCTCGCCTAACGCTCAGTTCTCAGCGGGGCGGATTCAAGACGCTCTTGATTCCGTTCAGCATTGGGCCTCTTTGTGGGGATTTAAGTTTTCCGTTGCTAAGTGTATCGGTGTTGTTTTTACTAGACGTAACGTACCTGATTTGCAATTAACTCTTCAAGGCCAGCCGATACCATTTCAAAATTCAGTCAAATTCTTGGGTCTGCATTTTGACAGCAGACTCAATTGGAAGACCCACATTAATGAATTACTTATCCGTTGCCGTAAAAAAATCAATGTCCTCAAATACCTCCGTGGTACTTCATGGGGAGCAGACAGAAAATCTTTATTAATGGTGTACAAGTCCTTAATTCGCTCTCATTTAGACTATGGCTCACCGGTGTATGGGTCTGGGTCGGAACCAACATTGAGGAGGTTGGATGTTTTACAGAATGAATGTGTGAGAATGTGTCTTGGGGCCCTGCGCTGCACTCGTGTGGCGAGGATGGAGGTTGAGGCTAATATACTACCACTAAAACACCGTCGCAATGCTCTACTGCTCTCATATGGGATAAAAACTGCCCGGAAAGCTCCCCTCGGCAACGCAGCAAGCAAGATCGTCTGGCAGCACCACCACCTCCACACTGCGGTCCACCGTCCAGTCTCTGTCAGACTTAACGCTCTATGCCAACAAACGGACGTGAGACTGGACGATGCGGACCGCCTCGTGCTGCCCACCCTTCCCCCTTGGAAGAAACAAGAAACATCAATCAACACATCATGGATAAGGGTGAAGAAGGCTGTTGTTGCCGAGGCTGAAATCCATCAATGCTTCCGGGCCCTCATCGCTGGCCTCCCTCCATCCCTACACATATATACTGACGGCTCCAAGACGGATGAATGTGTGGGTGCAAGTGTGTGGTCGTGTGAATGTGCCCTCAGGTTCCGACTGCCGACTCATACATCGGTCTTTTCCGCTGAAATTTTTGCCATTGATAAAGCCATAGACTATGCTTTAAATTCATCTCATCATTCAATTATCATTTTTTCGGACTCTATGTCAGCCCTTCAGGCAATAGAGTCCGGCCGTACGGATACAAATGAAATCCAGGGCAACATCATTAATAAATTAAATTCAAGTCGTAAATCCTTCTCACTGATTTGGGTGCCTGGACATTCCAATATTCGCGGGAATGAACAGGCTGACATGCTAGCTCGGTCTGCCGCAGAGCTCGAGGGAGCGTGGAACCTCCGTCGGGATCTGCAGTCATGTCTCTCAGTTGTTAAATCATCAGCAAAACTCCTGTGGCAGAGTCACTGGGACAGCCTCCACCTACAAACCATCAAACCCATCCTAGGCGAGTGGGCTTCCTCCAATCGCCCCATAAGGCGGGAGGAGATTGTCCTCGCACGCCTCAGGATGGGCTGCACCCTCCCCACCCACATGCTCCCCTACATAGCCAACGCATTCCCACCACAATGTTCTGTATGCAATGTCACCCTTCTGTCGAGCACATCCTGCTTCACTGTGTGCGTTATCGTGAGGAGAGGCGGCCCTTGGCGGCGTATTGCCAGGGTCACGGCCTCACGCTAACGCAGACCACCCTTCTGTGTGACGAACACCCGGATGTGGTCGAAAGACTGATGATTTACCTGACTGAGACCAACTTAATGAGAGAGTTGTGATTTATGTGTATATATTCTATATGATGCACTATGTATATTTTTTTTCACTCCAATATATATATAATGTAAATAAAAGTATGAAAGTGTGTATGAATTCCATCCAGCGTGATTTGATATCAATGTTTTCATTTTTATTATTATTTTCTTCTTATTACTTTTTTTTTATAAAGAAAAGCATTACGTAGTAACAATACGTAGTTACCTTGTGTGTTTGTGTGTTGCCCCCTCCATGCCCTGCCTTGACAAAGGACAATAGTTTAGCAATGGGAATAGGTGCCCTGTGTGAATGAAGCGTGTGTTTAAGTGTGACTGTTGTTGTTGTTGTTGTTGTTGTTGTTGTTGTTATGGTTGATGTTATATAAAAATAAATAAATAAATAAATAAATAAATAAATAAAACAAAAACAAAAAAACTTTAAAATAATATAAAACAAAAAAACAAAAACAAAAAAAGCACTTGTAAATGCAAATACACTAAACCTAATACTAAAATTGGCCTAATACCCATGTCTGGGTGATGGCCATTAAAAAGAAAAAAAAAAAAAAAAAAAAGCTGGGAACAGAACGGTACTTGCAGTCTGGTACGTCTGCAGGACTCAATCGCCTTTCTGCCACACCACTACACTGACAACCTTCGCTACTTGGTCGAGACTCCACTTCGACTTCACGTCGCCCCGCGCAACTCCTAGAGGTCTGTCAGTTACTTTCCCTGCACGTCAACCTAACGCCGCACTTCCTGGCCAGCACAACCTCGCCTACACGTCGCCCCGACGCAGCGCCCCGAGGTCTGTCAGGTACCTTCCCTGCACGTCAACCTAACGCCGCACTTACTGGTCAGCACAACCTCGCCTACACGTCGCCCCAACGCAGCGCCCCGAGGTCTGTCAGTTACCTTCCCTGCACGTCAACCTAACGCCGCACTTCTTGGTCAGCACAACCTCGCCTACACGTCGCCCCGACGCAGCGCCCCGAGGTCTGTCAGTTACCTTCCCTGTACGTCAACCTAACGCCGTACTTCCTGGTCAGCACAACCTCGCCTACACGTCGCCCCGACGCAGCTCCCCGACTAACTTCAGTTTTCTACTTGTTTGTTTTGTGATTGTTATTTTGTTTGCACAGTAAAGTCCGCACTCAACGTGGTTAATTTTGTGTCACCCTCTCTATAGTGAGACGCAACACCCTGTCTTATTCTATGGTTGTGAGACATGGACACTGAACCTAACCTAACCTGAAGAGGCGAATTGATGTCTTTGGTACTAGATGCCTTCGCAGGATCATGGGATACCGCTGGTATGACTTTGTGTCAGTCAAATCAGCGATTGTTCCACGAGACCGATTCGAGGCCTATTACTAGCATAGTCCGTCAGCGCCAACTGCGGCAATATGGGCATGTGGCGCGATACCCGGAAGCCGACCCTGCTTGTCGGGTTGTTTCCGTAACTTGCCCGTAACTCCCAACTTGGAGGAGGCCTAGGGGACGCCCACAGAACTCTTGGCTGTGGCAAGTCGATGCCTCCTGCTTGGAGTTACTCGGTATAGGAAGGGAGCCTGCATGGAGACTCGCGAGGCGTGACCGCCAGGAGTGGCGCCGTAGGGTAGGCGAGGCAACGCGCCGCCCCCGGCGTATGCCCCCCATGATTGATTGATTGAATATTAATGACATGCAACTACCGTATGATTTCTACAACCATATTACTTATATGCTTATATAGAATTTCGCTGTGCTCAGGCCCTTAGTGGCAATGAAATAGAAGAAGTTGAGGTTTTGCATTTAATATCAGAAACTGAATATCATTATCAGGCGGAAGTCGAGTCACTTATTAGCAATAACCCTGAGAGTTTAAAAATATTAATATACAATATTACAAGTACCACTACAAACTTGAACAAATTCTTAGACTATCATATACAATATACCTTGTATAAAATACAGTTTATCTGCTTCACAACATTCTTTTAAGTAAACTAAACTTCTATGGTGTCAGAAATGAATTGTTAATATGGTTTAAAACTTACTTAACAGAAAGACAACAGTTTACCCAAATCAATGCCATAAAGGCAAGTAATGAAATAGTTACAACTGGAGTACCTCAGGGTTACACGCTGGGCCCACTCCTGTTTTTAATTTATATTAATGACTTGGCACTGTCTCCAAACATTTTAAATTTAATTTTATTCGCTGATGACACCACTATTTATCACACAGAAAAACTTGCAAACATTAGAGAATATTTTAAATACTGAATTAAATAATGTAACAAATTGGCTCCGTGCTAATAGATTGACAGTCAATGCAGAGAAAACCAATTTCATTGTTTTTCCGGGAGACAAGAAGGTTAATTATGATGTATCAATGAAAATAGGAAATGAGGCTCTTGAAAGGGTAGGCTTAACAAAATTTTTAGGGATCATAATTGATGAGAGGCTTGTTTGGAAACATCATGTGAATTATATATATATATAAAAAATTGCAAGATCAATAGGGATAATTTATAGGATAAAAGACAACTCAAATACTGAAGCATTGAAAATTTTGTATTATAGCATAGTCTACCCTCATTTACAATATTACAATTTAGTTTGGGTTCTGCCATGAAAATCATTCTACATCCATTATTGTTACTGCAAAAAAAAATTAGCAGGATCATTTCATTAGTTGGTTACAGGGAACACACAGACCATCTCTTTAATGAGCATGTTATACTAAGGATCAATGACCTCCGTAGACTGGAATTGCTCAAATTTGTACATTTCCAACTAAAATCGCCAACAGTTTTATTATTTTCTAGAGTTACAACTATACACAGCCAAAACTTAAGAAGCAGTAATTTACTACGTTTGCCACAAATACATTCTGAAGCATGAAAGAGATTTGTTTGCTATTCAGGATGTATTGCATGGAATTCACTACCAGAACAACTTAAAATAATAAAGAATAGTGTCACTTTTAAGAACAAAACCAAAAAGTATATACTTGATGAAAATGCATAGTTATCTCCCGAGATTTTTCACAGATTGTCTTTGTTTTCTATATCATATAAAATCAGGAGTGCAATGATTGACAAAATCTTAAAAATTCTGTATGTGTGATCTAATATAAATACCTAATATATTTAAGTGAGCTCTTTAAAAATTATCTTCATTAAAAGAGCTCTGCCTTGGGAAAAAAAATCAATAAAACCTATGTTATGAATATTATATGTATATTGTTAAGAGGCAAATAAAAACTTTGACTTTGACTTTGACTTTGAAAAAAGACGAAAAGCTTTTGATTCCACTCTGTTCAATGGAGTCAATGAGTGGATCCTCCCCAAACATGTGAAGCATACTCCATACATGGACGGATAAGGCCCCTGTATAGAGTTAGCAGTTGGGGAGGTGAGTAAAACTGGCGGAGACGGCTCAGAGCACCTAACTTCATGGATGCTGTTTTAGCAAGAGAGGAGATGTGAAGTTTCCAGTATAGATTGCTAGTAAAGGATAGACCAAGAACGTTTAGTGTAGGAGAAGGGGACAGTTGAGTGTCACTGAAGAAGAGGGGATAGTTATTTGGAAGGTTGTGTCGAGTTGAGAGGTGGAGGAATTGAGTTTTTGAGGCATTGAACAACACTAGGTTTGCTTTGCCCCAATCAGAAATTTTAGAGAGATCAGAAGTTAGGCGTTCTGAGGCTTCCTGCGTGAGCTGTGTACTTCCTGAAGGATTGGTCGTCTATGGAAAGACGTGGAAAAGTGCAAGGTGGTATCATCAGCATAGGAGTGGATAGGGCAAGAAGTTTGGTTTAAAAGATCATTGATGAATAATAGGAAGAGAGTGGACGATAGGACAGACCCTTGAGGAACACCAGGGTTGATAGATTTAGTGGAAGAACAGTGACCGTCTACCACAGCACCAATAGAACGATCAGAAAGGAAACTTGAGATGAAGTTGCAGAGAGAATGATAGAAGCCATAGGAAGATAGTTTGGAAATTAAAGCTTTGTGCCAGACTCTATCAAAAGCTTTTGATATGTCTAGGGCTACAGCAAAAGTTTCACCACAATCTCAAAAAGAGACTCCGTAAGGAAAGCCAGAAGATCACCAGTAGAGCAGCCTTGGCGGAAGCCATACTGGCGGTCAGATAAAAGATTGTGAAGTGAAGGTGTTTAAGAATCTTCTTGTTGAGGATAGATTCAAAAACTTTAGATAAGCAGGATATTAAAGCAATAGGACGGTAGTTTGAAGGATTAGAACGGTCACCCTTTTTAGGAACAGGCTGAATGTAGGCAAACTTCCAGCAAGAGGGAAAGGTAGATGTAGATAGACAGAGTTGAAAGAGTTTGACTTGGCAAGGTGCAAGCACGGAGGCACAGTTTCAGAGAACAATAGGAGGGACCCCATCAGGTCCATAAGCCTTACGAGGGTTTAGGCTAGCGAGGGCATGGAAAACATCATTACGAAGGATTTTAATAGGTAGCATGAAGTAGTCAGATGAGGGAGGAGAAGGAGGAACAAGCCCGGGATCGTCCAAGGTAGAGTTATTAGCAAATGTTTGAGCAAAGGGTTCAGCTTTAGAGATAGATGAGATGGCATTGGTGCCATCTGGTTGAACTAAAGGAGGGAAAGATGAAGAAGTAAAGTTGTTGGAGATGTTTTTGGCTAGATGCCAGAAGTCTCGAGGTGAGTTATATCTGGAAAGATTTTGACACTTTCTATGAATGAAGGAGTTTTTGGCAAGTTGAAGAACAGACTTGGCATGATTTCGGGCAGAAATATAAAGCGCATGAGACTCAGGTGATGGAAGGCTCAAATACCTTTTGTGGGCCACCTCTCTATCATGGATAGCACGAGAGCAAGCTGTGTTAAATCAGGGTTTGGAAGGTTTAGGTCGAGAAAAAGAGTGAGGAATGTACGCCTCCATGCTAGACGCTATCACCTCTGTTATGCGCTCAGCACATAGAGACGGGTCTCTGTCACGGAAGCAGTAATCAATCCAAGGAAAATCAGCATAATACCTCCTCAGGTCTCCCCAACTAGCAGAGGCAAAATGCCAAAGGCACCTCCGCTTTAGAGGATCCTGTGCAGGAATTGGGGATAGGACAAGATACAGATATGAGATTGTGATCAGAGGAACCCAACGGAGAAGAAAGTGTGACAGCATAAGCAGAGGGATTAGAGGTTAGGAAAAGAATGTTGGGCGTATCTCCAAGACGATCAGGAATACGAGTAGGGTGCTGCACCAATTGCTCTAGGTCATGTAGGAAAGCAAAGTTATAGGCAAGTTCATCAGGATGGTAAGTGAAAGGAGAGGAAAGCCAAAGTTGGTGGTGAACATTGAAGTCTCCAAGAATGGAGATCTCCGCAAAAGGAAAGAGAGTCAGAATGTGCTCCACTTTAGAGGTTAGGTAGTCAAAGAATTTTCTATAGTCAGAGGAGTTAGGTGAGAGATATACAGCACAGAAAAATTTAGTTAGAGAGTGACTTTGAAGTCGAAGCCAGATGGTAGAAAACGAGAAAATGAGGATAGAGAAAGTAGGAGGGAACAGAAAAGGGGTTACTGTCAGTTGCCTCAGACACCTGTGTTTCAGTAAGGAAAAGAATATGAGGTTTAGTGGAGGAGAGGTGGTGTTCTACAGATTGAAAATTAGATCGAAGACCGCGAATGTTGCAGAAGTTGATGGAGAAAAATGTGAGGGGGGTGTCATGACACTTAGGGTCGATACCGGAAGAGCAGTCCGACCTGGAGACATTTA
>CM035192.1:21015970-21022887 GCA_020233015.1 Callinectes sapidus
GTTTATTACTTTCATTTTTCTTATTGTTTTCTTATGCATTCTCTAACTTGAAACTTATGATTTTCTTTGCCGTTTAGCTCCTAAAAATTATTATTATTTTTTTTTTATAATTTCAATTAATTTCAGGATAATCATCCGTTCTGGCATGGTGTCTCTTTGACATTGTAACGGCTGGGTATTGTGTCCGTTCAGCTTAATGTCTGTTCAGCATCTTGGCTTCGACTTATTATCCTTCATCCAAAATGCATTCGGTATTTAGTCCGCGCAAACTTTTTTTCAATCTATTTAAATGTCCTCAGCATCCCTGTTCCCCATGCAAATGTAACTAAAGCCGCAAGTACACCGAGACTGGAAAGGCAGTATATCATGTGACTTTTCTCGCTTGACTGCCACATATGGTAAAGGCGGGCGCAGCAGTCGAGCGAAAGGCATTTCTTGCCGTGAATGAGGCGCTGAACACTGAAGCGAGGGTTAATTAGGTGTGGTTTTGCTATCATGGATATGAGTGCCTTGCTTTCTGATATAAGGTTCAATATTAGTGAACAAATTATATAATGAATTAACTGGCATTCTGATGTAGTTCTCCAAGCCCCTGGCATTCCTTTTTGTGGTGAAGGAAAAACATAACAAAGTTCACCTTTAACACAAGGCTTTACTTCGCTAGAAACCACGACACCGTACAGGACAAGCGGCTGGAGTCAACGGAATCCAGAGCATAGAAAAATTAATTAAGTAACCTTTGGAGCAACGTTCCAAACCATTCCCCGAAACATTCACTAGACAAATCAGAACTAGAGTAGACTAGTTATCACCACACTTTTCAAGTTCGAAGATTTATGGCATCCATAGATACCCACTGATTGACAGTGCAGAGACTGAAAACGCACCTCTCCAGTCTTTTGTGTGGACGCTCACCCCCAAACCCGCTTGTCAGTCTGCCTCCTTTCTCGCATGCCTATTCCCAGTATGGACGAGGCTTTAGGTTAGCTTTTGTTACTGCTTTTCTGATCTTGCTCACTGCATGTCACACGGTCCTCTGGACATCTTGCTGCACTATTTTTTACCTATATTAATTTCTCCTACGGTTTTTCTGTCCATTGTTTTGTAATGTGCAATATAAAGGTGCAAACATAAGGCATATTATAGAGACAAATTATTCAAACCAGGTAATTTCACATACCATAATTTGTTGATGAATATAAGTACTGGTTGTGACGACAGTTGGGATGTTGGAGTCTGCAAGTTCATCTAAGGACGTAAAAGGTAAATAAATCTTGGGATAGATGAGCATAGCTTTGAGATTGGAGCGATACACAGAGCCGAGTGTGAATGATATCAGCAGCCACAAGCCAGCTATCCACCGAGCCAGATCTTTAGAGGGCACCCATGATACACCTGCGAAGAAAAACCAATACCGTCTGAATGTACGGTCTCTATAATACTACGTACATAAAACTCCAGAGGGTCGAGTGACGAAAAGGTACTCTTTTTTTCTAAGATATATCATATTTGAATGAGAGGGGCAGACGATTCGAGGGTGGCATAAATAGTTAATAAAAAAAAAAGGCTCACTTTTTTGCCTGCCACCATGAAGGTCCGAAAGAATTAACCCCCCCCCCCCTAAAAAAAAAAAGAAAAAAAAAAGAAAAAAAAAGAGATAGATGTCTTGAAACCCTCCTCTTCAATAAATTAAGGTTATAGAAAGATGTAAATCCAGAAGCATGCAATTTGCAAGATCAGAAGAGCAGTTGAAATGAGAATTGCTGTAGAAGAAAGCAAGCTATGGAATATTGCAGTAATGAGAAAGAAACTCAAGACAGTCAAACAAAGGAAAGGCATTGATTAGACAAAAGGCTTCTGATTTATTACTATCAAAATATGACTGTGTGAGTGGAACTCCCCAAATATGTGAAGAGTCCCTACATGTGATGAGAAACTCAAAACAGTCAATCAAAGGAAAGTCATTGATTAGACAAAAGGCTTCTGATTTATTACTATCAAAATAAGACTGTGTGATTGGAACCCCCAAATATGTGAAGAGTACTCGCTACCTGGTTGGATAAGTCCCTTGCGCAGAGTTAGCAGCTGGGGAAAGAGAAAAACTGGTGGACACGCCTCAGAACATCTAATTCATGGAAACTAAATTAGCAATATAGAAAAATGATCATGATAAGAAAAAAGGCAGAGTGAAAATATTCACTGTAAAGAAGAGGGAAAGTTGAGTGTCATCGAAGAAGAAAGAATAGCATCCGGAAGGTTCTGTTGAGTTAATAGATTAAAACAATCGAATTTAGAGGCATGGAACACCCTTAAGTTTTCCCAAGTAGATATCTTATTGAGATCAGACATTAGGCATTCTTTGACGTCACAGCAGGATCTGTCTACTTCTTGAAGGGTTGTTGGTTTCGGAAAAGGTATCGTAAAAGATAGGATGGTATCATCAGCGTAGAAATGGATAGAGCAAGAAGCTTGGTTTAACAGATCATTGAATAATGGGAAGAGAGTGGGTAACAAAACCCTGAGGAACAAAATTAATAATAGATTTAAGAGAAAAGTGGCCATCTACAACAGCAGCAATAAAAAAAGTCGGAAAGAATACTTGAGATGAAATTGAAAAGAGACGGCTAAAAGCCGTATTAGAATAGTCTGGAGATCGAAGCTTAGTGCCACACTCTCAAAAATTTTGATATGTCTATGGTAGCAAGAAATGTTTCACTCAAGACTCAGTGAGAAAGGCAAGAATATCACTAATAATGCGGCCTTGACGGAAGTCATGCAACAGATGTTTAAAAATCTGCATATTGAAGATAATTATAAAAAAAAACTTTAAATAAGCAAAAAATAAACCTACAGGCCAAAAATTGAGGGATTACAATGGTCACTCTTTTTTTTAACTGAATGAATGTAGTCAAACTCCTAGCAAGAATGAAAGGTTTAGGCCAGATAAGAAATGGAAAACATCATTTTGAAAATTTTTTATTGAAGGGAGAAAGAGAAGGAGAAACAAATGCAAATAATCTAAGGTAGACCTATTTTTAAATTTTTGAGATAAATGTTCAGCTTTTGAGACTGGTATGGTATATAGATTAAATAAAGGAGGGAAAGATGAATAAGTAAAGTTATTGAAGTTATTTTTGGCCAGATACCAGAGGTCTGGAGTAGAGTTACATTTCGAAATATATTGACAATTTCTATTAAAAAATTAATGTTTAGCATGAAAAGTGACTGACTGTCTTCAGCCCCGTTCTTACCACCACAATTTTCAATCTCTTGCTATCATCTACCGCCATTTTCAAGCCCAACTGATCCTCTAATCTTCTAACTGCATGCCTCCTATTCTTGCAGCCTCACTGCGTAAGACCTTTTTATCACCTTTATTCTGTCCACCTCTCTAATACAAGGAGGGTAAACTCTTGAACTACCTGCTTGCGTGTGTATTTCCATCTTATGACCTGAACCCATTTATGACAGAGGTTTCAAGACTTTTTTTCCCTTTCTTTTGGCCAACTCTCTCGGACCTGCAAAGGTGTGTTAGTGTTGTCGATTCTATTTTCCCCAAGTCCTTTCATGCTGTTTTTTGTATTCTTCAATTATGTTTTGTTTGATTGTTTTATAAGCTATGTAGGTTGTGTGTGTCCACCCATATTTTGAGTTGTCTATAATAACCTTTTTGGTCAGAATTGCAGATCCTTATTTTTTTTATTATAGATTGGTTGGGCAATGTATTTTTGTTTTGATATCGGTATATTTTGTTCTATGGATGTAGTTATTGCATTTATCAAGTGTGTTATGATGTATCAAGTGTGCGCTGTGTCATGTGTGGTTCGCAGTTAATGTTACTTGTTCTATTTATTGTGTTGCTGTGGAATTCTTCTAAATTGCCATTTCTAAGTAGGTGTACAGGTGGTGTTGGTTTACGTATCAGTACAAAGTGATATATATATATATAAGAGTACTTGTAAATATTCGGATGGTGCGGTAAATTTTGTGTTATTTGTACATTGTTTTATTGTTACCAGGGATTATGTCAGGAGTTGAGGTTGATTTGAATGTTGGAAAGTCTGGGTCTATAGTCAAAGACCATTTTCAATGTGTTACCAATGTTATTGCTGCTTCGTTTGTCTATTGTTGGGGTGGTGGACATTCAGGTCATCTATTATTATTTCTTTTTTTTTATGTAGAAGGGAGGCGGCCAAGGGCAACAAAAATAAAACAAAAAAGCCCACTGTAGTGCCGGTCCCTGGAAAGTCCAGATTCATGAGCCAAAAGAATAGAATAAGTGCTTTGATACCTCTCTTGAAACAGTTCAAGTCATTGGCAGGTGGAAATACAGAAGCAGGGAGAGAATTCCAGAGTTTACCAGAGAAAGGAATGGAAGACTGAGAATACTTGTTAACTCTTGTATTAAAGAGGTGGACAGAATAGGGGTAAGAGGAAGAAGCAAGTCTTGTGCAGCGAGGCCGCGGGAGCAGGGGAGGCACGCAGTTAGCGAGATCAGAAGAGAAGTTAGCATGAAAATAGCGGTAAAAGAGATCAAGAGAGGCAACATTGCGGTGAGGAGAAAGAGGCTGAAGACAGTCAGTCAGAGGGGAGGAGTTGATAAGACGAAAAGCTTTTGATTCCACCCTGTTCAATAGAGCTGTATGAGTGAAGCCTCCCCAAACATGTGAAGCATACTCCATACATGGGCGGATGAGGCCCCTGTATAGAGTTCGCAGTTGGAGAGGTGGGTAAAACTGACGGAGACGGTTCAAATCACCTAACTTCATGGAAGAAGAAGGAGATGTGAAGTTTCCAGTTTAGATTACAAGTAAAGGATAGACTAAGAACGTTTAGTATAGGAGAAGGGGACAGTTGAGTGTCATTGAGGAAGAGGGGATAGTTATTTGGAAGGTTGTGTCAAGTTGATAGGTGGAGGAATTCAGTTTTTGAGGCATTGAATAACACTAATTTTGCTTTGTCCCAATCAGAAATTTTAGAGAGATCAAAAGTTAGGCGTTCTGAACCTTCCCTGCGTGAGCTGTGAACTTCCTGAAGGGTTGGTCGTCTATGGAAAGACGTGGAAAAGTGCAAGGCGGTATCATCAGCATAGAAGTGGATAGGGCAACAAGTTTGGTTTAGAAGATCATTGATGAATAATAGGAAGAGAGTGGATGATAGGACAGATCCTTGAGGAACACCAGGTTTGATAGATTTAGGGGAAGAACAGTGACAGTCTACCACAGCAACAATAGAAAGATCAGAAAGGAAACTTGAGATGAGGTTGCAGAGAGAAGGATAGAAGCCATAGGGGGGTAGTTTGGAAATTAAAGCTTTGTGCCAGACTCTGTCAAAAGCTTTTGATATGTCTAGGGCTATAGCAAAAGTCTCACCAAAATCTCTAAAAGAGGACGACCAAGACTCAGTAAGGAAAGCCAAAAGATCATCAGTAGAGCGGCCTTGACGGAAGCCATACTGGCGGTCAGATAGAACATTGTGAAGTGATAGATGTTTAAGAATCTTCTTGTTGAGAATGGATTAAAAACTTTAGATAAGCAGGAGATTAAAGCAATAGGACGGTAGTTTGAAGGAACAGAACGGTCACCCTTTTTAGGAACAGGCTGAATGTAGGCAAACTTCCAGCAAGAGGGAAAGGTAGATGTAGATAGACAGAGTTGAAAGAGTTTGACTAGGCAAGGTGCAAGCATGGAGGCACAGTTTCGGAGAACAATAGGAGGGACCCCATCCGGTCCATAAGCCTTACGAGGGTTTAGGCTAGAGAGGGCATGGGAAACATCATTACGAAGGATTTTAATAGGTAACATGAAGTAGTCAGAGGAGGGAGGAGAAGGAGGAACAAGCCCGGAAACGTCCAAGGTAGAGTCATTAACAAAGGTTTGAGGGAAGAGTTCAGCTTTAGAGATAGATGAGATGGCATTCGTGCCATCTGGTTAAACTGAAGGAGGGAAAGATGAAGAAGTAAAGCTGTTGGAGAAGTTTTTGGCTAGATGCCAGAAGTCTTGAGGTGAATTATATCTGGAAAGATTTTGACACTTTCTATGAATGAGGGAGTTTTTGGCAAGTTGAAGAACAGACTTGGCATGATTTCGGGCAGAAATATAAAGCGCATGTGACTCAGGTGATGGAAGGCTCAAGTACCTTTGGTGGGCCACCTCTCTATCATGGATAGCACGAGAGCAAGCTGTGTTAAACCAGGGTTTGAAAGGTTTAGGTCTGTTAGGGACATGATAGGTAGAAATTCATTGTATGCAAATACAATCTGATGCAACATCTCTATACGATGGTACAATACTTCAGAAATGCTGACACAGCTTTGTCCTCTCCAAGGAGTTACATGTGTTTATATATATAACTAGGCATTTCAATTGTTGTTGTATCTATAGGATGTTCCATTTACTAAAATATAATAATATAAACTCTCTAAGTAGGATGTAGTTTATAAGACATCACTATGTGAGATAAATTATGTACTTGAACACTGAGGCATCACACACACACACCCATCCCTGCATCACATGATCACGCCTCGGAGTCAGCAGTTCCCTGCGGCGTGAGGCGCGGCGGGCCGCACCAGGAGAGAGAAGAAAACGAGCGGCGGTGAAAGGCAGTTGGGGTGAACCAACAGGGCCGCCGCCAGTCGTCTGCCGGACAAGGCAGAAGGAAGACAGCCGGCTCGTGTGGTGGCTGAGGGAACGAACTGTGTGTGCCCCGAAGGTGTGTGTCCTAAACGTGTTGTAAAGGCAAACGGGGAACAATACTCTCTCCCGGCCTATCAAGAATAAAAAGGTCCACAGGAAGTGCTAATATCTGTCAAGGGGGACAATAAACACTAGGAATGCTTCCTTTAATATATTAATTCGTGCACACATGACACAATAAAAGAAACAGGAACCACTAAAGGCAACACGCCAATAACA
>CM035192.1:21024790-21043624 GCA_020233015.1 Callinectes sapidus
GCCATGCGGAAAGAACCATCAGTTTTCCTTACCATGACGACAGGTGAACTATGAGGAGTGATCTCGCACAACGGAGAGTGGACCTCGAACTGAACGGCCATACAGAAGTTCAAAGGCCGAAAACCCAGTCCGGTCACTCGGAAGTTCTCTTAGGGCAAATAAGGTGGGTATAAGATATCTATGCCACTCGCGGGGCTTCTCGGCACATAACTTACGTAGAACGGCTTTTAGAGGTCCGTGTAGTCTCTCGATCCGGCCGTTCCCACTAGGATGGAATGGAGTGGTGAAGATAGGTTTCACACCCAAAAGTTTGTGCAGTTCACTCATCAGGTTGGAAGTAAATTGAGTCCCACGGTCTGACAGTATTTCTCGCGGAATTCCAACTCTGGAGAAAATTGTAAGCAAGGCTTCAGCAACAGAAATTGAGTCTATGTCCTTTAAGGGTACAGCCTCTGGAAAACCAGTCGCAAAATCAATAAGGGTGAGGATGTACCTGTGACCATCAGATGAAGCCGGAGAAAGTGGTCCCACCAAGTCGATGGCAACACGTGCAAACGGTTGCGTGATGATAGGCATGGGATGCAGGGGGACTGGTCGTACACGTCCTTTAGCTGAAAAGCGTTGGCACTTGTCACAGGAACGGCAGAAGGCTCTGATATCCGTTCCCATACCAGGCCAGTAGAACTGTTCTGCGACCTTCAGTTCAGTTTTCCTGTGGGAGAAGTGGCCAGCCAAGGGGCTCTCATGAGCAACAGAGAGGATAATAGGACGACAGTCACGGGGAGCAACCAATGTTGTCTTGCCTACCTTATCCGGCCGATCAGAGGTTAAACATTTACGGTAAAGGAGGCCGTCAACCATGACGAATTGGTAGGTAGACCCGTTCCTCATTTTGTCAGCTTCTCCCGAGGCGGCTTTAGCTCTAGCAGCAGAGAGAGTGTCACAGGAGGCCTGAAGGCGACTGAAGTCATCAGGAGTCACAGAGAGAGGCTGTAGAGCTGGCAGAGCTAAGGGGTGAACACGCTTCATCTTACCAGCTCTGGTCTGGACGGCACACACAGGATGGAGTTCTGGTACCGGAGAAGAGGTGTCAGCACAGGAAGTTGTTGGTGATGGCAAAACAGTCTGAGCCGGACGTGAAATAGCAGAGTCCATGGGGGAGGAGACATCTCTGGCATCAGCTGAGGAATGCAAACTATTAGGATTTCTAACTCCCGCAATGTTACCAACCAAAACGCCGGCGAACTTGATTGGGGCTCTGATGGCGTCCGTCCAACCTTCGTAATAGGGGCATCGAAGGTAGCAGGACACTACAGGAAATGTATCTACTCGTCCCAAGTAGTCGGCCACAAAGACTTTCCTGCAGTGGGAGGTATCAATATCAGGTAATACCTCTTCCGAGACCATCACACAGGAACAGCCAGTGTCCCGAATGATTGTGGAGACCCAAGCCCCGTTAACAGTACCAGAGGCTTGGAAATGAGGAACTCTTCGGTCGGACAGGCAAAATCCTACCTTATATGGAAACGTGGCAGACGTACCCTCCTTATAGTTGCGTGGATTCTTCGGGCAACGAGGACGAATGTGCCCGACTTCCCCACAACCATGGCAAGTCACGGACGAGGAAGTGTCCTTTCGGCCGCTGGCAGAGTTCGAAGGAGCTGGTGTTGCCTTGTTGGAAGGAGATAGCTGAGATGGTCGAGTGGCCTTCCTAAAGCCGGTAGTTGCAGCGCGAGGAAGCGTTGGGTGAGCTGAGGTCCAGTCATCAGCTAGCTTAATGGCGTCCTTCAAAGCAGTGGGACGCCGTTCCTTGAGGAAAGTACGTAAGTCTGGATGGAGGGAAGACAAGAACTGGTCAAGTATCATGAACTCCTTCAAATCAGCAAAAGTGTTACCTATTTCGGAAGCTTCCAACCATGCCTGAAACAGTCTGGTCAGATGGGAGGAAAACTGTTGGAAAGTTTCCCCGGATGAAATCTTGGCATTCCGGAACTCAGCACGGTAACCATCAGGAGTCTTGTTAAATCCAGTGAGTAAGGCTTTCCTCAACAGGTCATAGTCTTTGGTGACATCAGCGGACAAAGAAGTATACAACTCGGCAGCCTTACCAGTAAGTAAGCTTCCAAGCCGTACTGCATAACTATCTTGCCTCACATTGAGTAACTCAGCAACTCGCTCGAAGCGGTTGAGGTAGGAAGTGATGTCTTCTCCATCCTGCAACAAGGGAAGCTTAGGACGACTTACCGGATCAACAACCGGGTCAGAAATGGGCTGTGAAGGTGCAGTAACACGAGCCAACTCAATCTCCTTGTTTGCTTGAATTTCGGCTATCTTGATCTTATGTTCACTTTCACGTTCCTCACGTTGCCGTTCCTTCTCACGTTCCTTCTCACGCTCCCTTGCACGCTCCTCACGTTGATATGCTTGCTGTTGCAGAACAAACTTAGCAATATCATCCCCTTTTAGGCCCAAGATCTCAGCTTGTTCCTTCAGGTCTTGAATAGAAGACATCTTAGTCGCACAGAAAATAAGGCACACAAGCAATAACAAAATAACAACTACAATAAAGACCACAAACCACAAACTGACTTCCTTCGAGTCCAGTAGAGAACAACTCTACAAGCAAGGAAACAGTAAACAAAATTAAATAAATGACACACCCTGCAAAGTGCCACAAACGTAACTAGTACGCAAAAACACAGGCAAACACAGCCGTGTTAACAGAAACAATCAACAATCCTCAAAAGCACTAGAGGGTAATAATCCTAGGTCACTAGGAACTCACTTCCGGGCCACAGACAGTGAGTGCGCGCTTAAGGCGACTTAAACACCCAAGCAGATAACAGCACTTATCCTGGCGAGGTCGCCACTTGTAAAGGCAAACGGGGAGCAATACTCTCTCCCGGCCTATCAAGAATAAAAAGGTCCACAGGAAGTGCTAATATCTGTCAAGGGGGACAATAAACACTAGGAATGCTTCCTTAAATATATTAATTCGTGCACACATGACACATTAAAAGAAACAGGAACCACTAAAGGCAACACGCCAATAACAAGGCACACTACTCCGGACAATCAGTACGAGAAATAAATCTTCCGTGTTACGTCCCTTATGAAAGACTATAGTCTCGACAACGAGAACCAGGAAAGGGGCGCAACAACAGAAGATACACTCTAAATACCTGTCACGGATGTAGAGGCAAACACAACTGAAGTAGGTGGTGGTCCTGTAGAAGTGGAGCAACGTAACCAGCCCAACGGTATCCGACGTCCAGTGAGAGCGAGAGGCTAAATCAAGCGAGGGTAGGTAACAGTGGAAGGTAGGCAGCTCAGGACCTTCCTCTCCGGCAGGGTAACAGCAGGTGACAGGAGAAGTCTTTCCACTAGCCTCGTCTTGATCGCTCTGCTGACTGGAGGGTGGTGTCCTATATATATAGCCTCGGCCGCGTGGCTCTCGTGATCCTCTTACACGTACGTGGTGGTTCGAAACGAGGAGTTGAACGAGCGGTTGAGGATGAACGAATGAAAGAGGAAGTGGCGAACGAGTGGCTGAAAGAGTCCTCCTGTCCGAAACCGGACTCGCTCGTTACCTCTGTCTTGAGGTAGTGGTTCGACCTTACACGTGTGTTCTCGAGACTCTGAAGTGTTCTTTAAGTTATCTCCCAAGAGACAGACTAAACACTTCTCCGAGAAAAACAGTGACATTACGTTCTAACCGTGTGTCTTGAAATCACTGTAAATGTCATCCCTAATACATTAACTTTTATAATCTGAGTTTCCTTCCAAACCTGAGTCTGAGAAGTATAACATATATAAATTAAACAGTTGACCACTCGCTACATTTACATTCGTGAAGTATCCCACTTCTAAAGTAGGTAAGCGTTCTCTGACCCTGTTCAGCGGGAAAATCCCGAAAAGTAGGAACGGTTTGGGTAGGAACAATCTCACCATCTGAGGAAGCGAGGCTCCAGGGAGAACCCATAGCCAAAAGCTTTTCCCCTGTTGTTAAGCATGCATCAATTTAATCTTTTCGTACTTCAGGCTAGTCATTTCTGATGCCTCGAAGAAGATTAAAGAAAAGATAGACACAAATAACATTATTGTTATAGTTATATTTAATATAGATAAATGTAGATGAAAACATTATAACAGAAAGATACAAATTACACTACTAGATTTAAAGGCTCAAATCACATTAGTCTTAATGCCAGAAAATGAGACGGCTCAGTAATATTTCATCACCAATAATTTTGTCAACAAGTGATGTAATTACTTAAGTATTCATGTAGTGTCAGCTACTCCGTTGTTTTCTCACCTATACCTAAGGTTGCTATGCGCTCCTCTTCGGTAGCAACACTGCAGCAGGCGCCAAGTCAGCTTATGTCACCCTCACTCGTCCTTGAGAGGGTGGCGGGAACGGGGGATGGTGCAGCTTCCACACAGGTGGGCGCGGAGTTCAAGGGTCAGCTCCGCGATTCCCACGCCCGGACCAAAGTACCACGCCCAATGCGTCCTAGCCAAGGATTCTATAATATCCTTGGCCCCAGCCTTCGACGACCAAGCCCTTCCAATACACCGAGGTTTTGGTGTAAATAGATGTATTCAGGCTGAGTAGTTTTGTTACCCAGCCACCAGCAAGTATAGCTGAAGTGGTGGTGGTGGCGTGTGTGTGTGTGGTTTCAAAGTACCGTGAGTGCTGCAAAACAAGTCTTATGCAGGAGTGTCTTTAGAGCGATGAGACAGAGAGAAGCAGCAGCCAGCGCTAAGTCACAACAAATTTGAGTCGTGTCAGCGATTTGGTCTTCCAGTGCAAGGTCACTCGCATCTCACTCCTCTCTTTCTCGTTTGTGTTCGCTCACTAGCTTGTTTCACAATGTTTCGTTTTTTCTGAGTTTCCTAGGTTTTTAATGTTTTCAGTGGTACATCCCACGCTGTTTCACCATTTTATGTTGGTCTGAAGGGTATTTCAGGAACATAAATGGTTTAAGTGAGGTTTGAGTTTTTGTGGCGAGCGGTTTACTGATTATTATATGTTATAGTTCTCAGAAAAAGAGTGAGGAATGTACGCCTCCATGCTAGACGCTATCACCTCTGTTATGCGCTCAGCACACAAGGACGGGTCTCTGTCACGGAAGCAGTAGTCATTCCAAGAAAAATCAGCATTATACTTCCTTAGGTCTCACCAACTAGCAGAGGCAAAACGCCAAAGGCACCTCCGCTTTGGAGGATCCTGAGGAGGAATTGGAGAGATAGGACAAGATACAGATGAGATTGTGATCGGAGGAACCGAATGGAGAAGAAAGGGTGACAGCATAAGCAGAAGGATTAGAGGTTAGGTAAAGGTCAAGAATGTTGAACGTATCCCCAAGACAGTCAGGAGTACGTGTAGGGTGGTGCACCAGTTGCTCTAGGTCATGTAGGATAGCAAAGTTATAGGCAAGTTCACCAGGATGGTCAGTGAAAGGAGAAGAAAGCCAAAGCGGGTTCTGAACATTGAAGTCTCCAAGAATGGAGATCTCCGCAAAAGGAAAGAGATTCAGAATGTGCTCCACTTTAAAAGTTAGTTAGTCAAAGAATTTTCTATGGTCAGATGAGTTAGATGAGAGATATACAGCAGAAAAATTTAGTTAGAGAGTGACTCTGAAGTTGAAGCCAGATGGTGGAAATCTCAGAAGATTTAAGAGCGTGGGCACGAGACCAAGTTATGTCGTTGAGGACATAGACGCAACATCCAGCTTTGGAACCAATATGAGGATAGAGAAAGTAGGAGGGAACAGAAAAGGAGCTACTGTCAGTTGCCTCAGACACCTGTGTTTCAGTGAAGAAAAGAAGATGAGGTTAAGTGGAGGAGAGGTGATGCTCTACAGATTGAAAATTAGATTATGTATGTATGTTATATATGTTTTTGAAGCCAATTTATGGAAATATAGGATTGGTAAAGATAGTCTTTTGGGGGTACGTATGTTGTGGCTATGTTTATAGGTCCAGTTTTTGTTTCTATTATTTTTGAAATTATATCTGTATCATAATTGTCTTTTATTTTATGTTCCAGATGCGGTTTTAAAAGAAATCCTGAATCATCGCTTGAGTTTTTAAAAATTTTATTTAAGTTGTATAAGTATGATTTTTTATACTTTCTGTCCTCGAAGTTGTGTAAGTACGATTATATCATACTTACTGTATTTTTAGACCATGTCTATTTATAAGGATTATATCTATTTTTTTGCAAATGTTGGTAAGTGTTATTTTTGTTGAATTCCAGTGTCTGACATTGTATTGAAGTATTAGGATATTGTCTGTGTTGTCCGTGGTAAGTTTATTGTACTACGTGTGTGATTCTTGTAATTCTTTAGTTTGGATCATTTTTTTATGTGGTGAGAAAGAGTGTTGTCTTTTATGCTGGTTGGGGCTTTTTGAAGGTGGTGTTTTTTCTTCGTAGACCCCATTTCTTATTTTCCTCAAACTGGAATCTTTGGTTTATTTTGTTGTTTTTTAGAGGGTGGAAGATTTCGTTCTCAGTATCTGACGACGGTGCGCATATGTATTCATATTTTCCTTCATCTATCCTTTTTATAATTTGTGTGTGGTTCATTGTTTCCTTACGCCATCACTGCTCATCTTTGTAACTATATATAAGCCGATTGCTTGAACATTACTTTTTACTGGTGATATTTCCTCCTGTTTATTCTCCTCTTCAATATCTACTTCTTCCATGTCTTCTGATTCAGTTTTTTTTTTTTTTTTTTATATGCTTCTCAAGATTGGCATTTGCAGGTGCTGAGGCTGCCGGGGTTTGTAGAGCCAGACACGGTCCCCCATAGCATATTGGGCGTCCATGTCGTGTTTATGGTACTAGTGAGACTTTGCTTGCCTCGCCAGACGTAATAGGTTAACAAACACTTACCGCCGTGTGGCCTCCATCTTCTACTCTATCGTCACAACAAACTCTGGCACTGTCAAAGATAACGCTTCCCCAGGTGGTCGTTTTGTGGCCAGGTCCAGAGGCAGACACATCTCCCAGCCTTATATCATCTGCTCTGACGTGTTGCCTAAAGCTTCCTGCTGCGCAGACCGATACACCATCAGGGTGAACGGCAACCACAGGTCCCAATCTTGCTGGTCAGAGGTGAAATATACTTGCCTAGTTTTGCCAGAATTCTTTCAGAATGCTTCACTATGGCGTCACTCTAGGAGCATAGCAGGGTACTGTGAGTCTTGCAGGCCCTCAAAAGCTCACAGCACTCCCGAAACACGCTGGATTGGAATTCTCGTCCCTGGTCCGAATGCAGCTATCCTGGAATGGAAAATTCCTTTTACCTATATTCCAGCTACTTACTTTCTTGGCCTCGTGGTCTGGGATCCCGTACACCTCTAGCCACTTGGAAAAGTAGGTCATGGCCACTAAGATGTAGCGGTTGCCTAGGGGGTGTACACGGCAGTGGACATCACCGGTCCACTGGCATGCGCTCCATCAGTTCACCGATCTAGTACAGCTGGAGTGGGGATCGAGTATGCTGCGCAGGTCACCTCTTAGGGGCACAGGTGCCACACAACTTGCACCACTCCTCCAGATCCTGCCTAACACCACTCCAATACAGATGCTGTCGTAGGTGGCACAGAGTCTTCTTACGTCCCAGATGACCGCCAGTCACACCAGCATGAGCATCCTCTAGCAGCTCAGAACGGACGGAAAAGGGAACTGCCATCAACCAGGCGGATTCCTATGTCGTTACATTGTCCCAACTCCGCTGCAACGCACTGTTTTTTACTGACAGCGTCACGCACTGCTTCACCAATGCCTTGGTAGTAGGTCTTCTGGCGGTAACTTCTCCTTACTCGGCTTTTTTCCATCCTCCATCCACATCAACACAAGGGTGAGTTTTGGATCAGCCTCACCAAACCCAACATTAAAGTGATAAGTTATGTCATATTAGCTAGGAGGGACACTCACCACAACCAAGTTTACCCATGTAAATTATCCCACAAAATCACACCTATCACATTATTCACTAAGTTTGGCTAGTATCTTAAAGTCTTGCTATCTTTGACTAACCACATCACTAAATCTAATAGAAGGCTGAAATTTGTGTATGTAAATATTAGTAGGGAGACACTCTCCTAGTGGCTGAGGAGTTATCTCTCTCCAAAAAATCACACTTATATTTTTTAAAAATTTTAGTATGGTTAGTATTTTAAGGTCTTGCTACAAAATAACTACTTTTGGTGCAAGCCACGTCAGTCTAATCCCAATACTAAGACTACAATATGTGTAGTCATCAGCCAGGGGACGTACTGCTTATTCGTCCTTAGGGCAGCCCTGACCCTGCCCTAGAACAAAGATGTTTAGGGTGCCAGTTTCAAATATGGCGGCGGTTTACAGAGCGTTTGCATATACGTCTTTCAAGGAAAAGCACATCTAGGGATAAAGGCTGTTAGGGACATGATAGGTATAAATTCATTATATTTATACATGTAGATATTATCTGATGCAACATCTCTATAAGATGGTGCAATACTTCAGAAATGCTGACACAGCTTTGTCCTCTACAAGGAGTTGCATGTGTTTATATATATAACTTGGCATTTCAATTGTTATTGTATCCATAGGATGTTACATTTACTCAAATATAATAATATAAACTCTCTAAGTAGGATGTAGTTTATAAGACATCACTATATGAGATAAAATAATGTACTTGAACACTGAGGCATCACACATACACACCCATCCCTGCATCACATGACCACGCCTCGGAGTCAGCCGTTTCCTGCGGCGTGAGGCGAGGCGGGCCCCACCAGGAGAGAAGAAATCGAGCTGCGGTGTGAGGCGGGTTGGGTGGAGACCCAACCGGGCCGCCGCTGGCCGGTCTTCCCCCGGTTTTGCATGGTGTTTGGAGTGTGAGGACTTGTGTGTGTTGTGCCGTGAACGTGTGTGTTCTCGAGACTCTGAAGTGTTCTCTAAGTTATCTCCCAAGAGACAGACTAAACACTTCTCCGAGAAAGACAGTGACATTACGTTCTAACCGTGTGTCGTGAAATCATTGTAAATATCATCCTTAAACTTTTTATAATCTGAGTTTCCTTTTAAACCTGGGTTTGAGAACTATAATACATATACAATAACCAGTAAACCGCTCGCCACAAATATTCAAACTTCACTTAAACCATTTACGTTAGTGAAGTATCCCAAGCTAACATAAAATGGTGGCAGCGGTGGGATGAACCACTGAAAACATTAAAAACCCAGGAAACTCAGAAAAACGAAACATTGTGAAACAAGCTAGTGAGCGAACACAAACGAGAAAGAGAGGAGTGAGATGGTAGTGACCTTGTCTTGAGCGACCAAATCGCTGACACGACTCAAATTTGTTGTGACTTAGCGATGGCTGCTGCTTCTCACTGTCTCATCGCTCTAAAGACACTCCTGCATAAGGCTTGTTTCGCAGCACTCACGGTACTTTGAAACCACACACACACCACTGCCACCACCACTTAAACTATACTTGCCGGTGGCTGGGTAACAAAACTACTCAGCCTGAATACATCTATTTGCACCAAAACCTCGGTGTATTGGAAGGGCTTGGTCGTCGAAGCCTGGGGCCAAGGATATTATAGAATCCTTGGCTAGGACGCATTGGGCGTGGTACTTTGGTCCGGGCGTGGGAATCGCGGAGCTGACCCTTGAACTCCGCGCTCGCCTGGTGGAAGCTGCACCCCCCCCCCCCCGTTCCCGCCACCCTCTCAAGGACGAGTGAGGGTGACATAAGCTGACTTGGCACCTGCCGCAGTGTTGCTACCGAAGTGGAGTGCATAACAACCTTGGGTATAGGTGAGAAAACAACAGAGTAGCTGACACTACATGAATACTTAAGTAATTACATCACTTGTTGACATAATTATTGGTGATGAAATATTACTGAGCCATCACATTTTCTAGCATAAAGAATAGTGTGATGTGGGCCTATGATCTAGTAGTGTAATTTGTATCTCTCTGTTATATGTTTTCATCTATATTTATCTATATGAAATATAACTATAACAATAATGTTATTTGTGTGTATCTTTATGTATTTCTCTTTTCTTTAATCTTTTTCGAGGCGTCAGAAATGACTAGCCTAAAGTACGAAAAGATTAAATTGATGCATGCTTAACAACAGGGGAAAGGCTTTTGGCTATGGGTTCTCCCAGGAGCCTCGCTTCCTCAGATGGTGAGATTGTTCCTACCCAAACCGTTCCTACTTTTCGGGATTTTCCCGCTAAACAGGGTCAGAGAACGCTTACTAACTTTAGAAGTAAATCTCGATGATGTGATTGTCGAAAGACACCTAAATTCATCAGGTACTTCTGAACAATCAGATGGTGAGATTGTTCCTATCCAAACCGTACCTACAGTTCGGGATTTCCCTGCTAAAGAGGGTCAGAGAACGCTGACCAACTTTAGAAGTAAATCTCGATTATGTGTTTGTCGAAAGACACCAAGATTCATCAGGTACTTCTGAACAATTATTGCATCAAGGGATGTGGACAGTTGTTTAAGCTACGGTAGTTGGAAGTCATGTCATTCCTGACCTTGTAGCCATGCACGTTCTGTCTCCGTTCAAAACGCACGTGTAGGTTCTGACATCTGCATAGCAAGCAGTGGAAATAAGCAGTGGAAACCACACTTTGCACAATGCGAGAGACATAAAACAAACGGTTTTTGCTAAATTCTGAGTTAAGGAGCACACTGATTCAGGTGCTGAAAAGGCATCGTGACGTTTTTGCCCTTACTCAGTGAACCGTTAGGTGCAACTGATACAGCAGGGCACCATGTAAATTAAAACAATGCAATACCTACATCTCTACCTATGTATCTTAGTCCCTATGTCTATTTTCCTACTGTGATTGTACTATTCTCATCTTCTGTATTGTCTTCGTGACCTTGTACTGTTGTTTTAAACAAGTTGCGTCATTGCATAATGATCCTAAAGTCAAACTCCAGCAACAGCCAGAAGACACTGAGGGTACAACAGTTTAACATGGATAGGTACACGTCTTAAGGACATCGCGAGGACGCGATGTTGTAGGTGACCGAGCGATGTTAGGGACATGATAGGTACAAATTCATTGTATTTATACATGTAGATATTATCTGATGCAACATCTCTATAAAATGGTGCAATACTTCAGAAATGCTGACACAGCTTTGTCCTCTACAAGGAGTTGCATGTGTTTATATATATAACTTGGCATTTCAATTGTTATTGTATCCATAGGATGTTACATTTACTAAAATATAATAATATAAATTCTCTAAGTAGGATGTAGTTTATAGACATCACTATATGAAATAAAATAATGTACTTGAACACTGAGGCATCACACACACACACACCCATCCCTGCATCACATGACCACGCCTCGGAGTCAGCAGTTTCCTGCGGCGTGAGGCGCGGCGGGCCGCACCAGGAGAGAAGAAATCGAGCTGCGGTGTGAGGCGGGTTGGGTGGAGACCCAACCGGGCCGCCGCTGGCCGGTCTTCCCCCGGTTTTGCGTGGTGTTTGGGGTGTGAGGACTTGTGTGTGTTGTGCCGTGAACGTGAGTGTTCTCGAGACTCTAAAGTGTTCTCTAAGTTATCTCCCAAGAAACAGATTAAACACTTCTCCGAGAAAGACAGTGACATTACGTTCTAACCGTGTGTCGTGAAATCATTGTAAATATCATCCCTAATATATTAACTTTTTATAATCTGAGTTTCCTTCCAAACCTGAGTCTGAGAAGTATAACATATATATAAACTAACCAGTTGACCGCTCGCCACAAGTATCAGACTCACTTGGACAACTTACGTTGGTGAAGCTACCTCTTGCCAACAAGGCGTCTTTTTGGGTATGTGGCCCCCAGATAATGAAATGGGTCTTTGACACAAAAGGAGTAGTCATTTTAAAGAAAACCAGCATAATGTCTCTTTAGGTCCTCTAACTGGCAGAAATGCTCAACTCTCAATCCAGTTTATGTTATTGCTTTGTTGGTTTTGTATTATCAAAGTTTTCCTCACGTCGAACCTCACTTTTCAAAGTGCAGCTGCAATAACCACTATTCAGTTGTGAAAGTTATGAGTTACAAGTCAAATTGGAATAAGTCAGCTGCCCCCATACTGTCAGTTATTCATCTCTTGTTTTCCCAGGGTTGAATATCGAATTGGTGAGAAGAAGGAAAACGTCACATTTAATATCTCGGCTCAAGAAAGTGTAACAAATATCAATTCACATTTTTATTTTGCCTTTTGATGTACAACAGAAGCAGTCAACGGGGTGAGCAAGACCGACGGGCAGGTGGACATGTTCGCTTACCCATGCCCATTATTGTTGCCATGTAAAGCGAAGAGGCTTAAGATAGTTGTTACTTCCAGCAATGCTAGTTCTTGGCGTTAAGGGAAGCATAGAGTAAGTGTAGCCCAAGAATAGCATCATGATAGACATCCACTTGGTTCAGTCTCATGAATGGCACTTGAGAGGAAATTAAGACTTGGAGAAAGAACGAATTTTCTGTCTGTAAGAAGAATGTGTGTTATGAACAAGTTAAACTCTAAGTGTTGGAGGAAATTGGAACAGGAACATTAGAATCCATATACATCTCATCAATGCCTCTATCAACGTTTTTTTAGATGGTCTTCATGGACAATAGGCTATACTAAGCTTATGAGATATAAATTTTCCATTTGTGCCCATGTAGGTTTTGAATGATACGATGGGTACCTTCAAAAAGAAGATCGAGCTTTGTATGACGGACATGTTGTTGATGAAATACCAGATCAACTATTTCGAGAGTATGAGTGGATGCGTGGAGATGTTGTTCTGGTAACATTTCTTACTATGAGGAAGTGAGGTGATCATGGATGGTTTGATGAAATTTCTGAAATGCCTACATCCTGCACTTTATATAACCTTCGAAATTATACACAGGACGAGGTATGCTGAGAAGAAACTCGTGAGGTAAACGCCTGTCTTGCCTGAACCGGACGTAATGAGATGATTCTTTAATTGTAGAATGAATTGCAGAATTAAGAAAACAAGCTACCTGAGGGAGTAATTCGTCCCATTATATCTAAGAATCCATGATATGGCTTAAGATATCCAAGATACGTTTATTACATCGTTCAACATTTCCGTTTGAGCTGGCTGAATACGGAACAATGTTACATTTCGCGATGTGAAAATCTAGGCAGATTGACTGTAAAAGTGAATTGTTGACCTCTTTGAGAGTATAGGATCCCATGGCGATGATGGAATTGGGTATGAGAATGATGGACTCTGATGAGCAGGAGATGAGCGTCTAGCAGCGCAGGACTAACACCGCGCAGTGAGAGAAAAAATCTCTCCTCATAGATGTCCAAAAATATGAACGTCTTGCTTGTGAGAGCGAGCAATCGCAAGCAGGATGACAAGAAAACGTGGAATCATGAATCTGAAATAATATATTGTCAACCAAAGACTGGAACAAGTAACTGAGTGAAACGTTAATTTGTGTTATCTGGAAATGAAGAACTGGATTTTTAAAGGAGATCGTCTTGTAGGAAGAATAAATCTACATTAACGTGCAATTTTGGTAGGTTTGATGGATCACCAGAATCAAGGTAGTACAAATGAGAAGCGCAGAGCGGATCTAAACGTTGATGTGTTTTGAAATTCTCAGCTGTAGGCATTGTAAGTTCATCCGTGATAAGAAAGACAGGAGCAATATTGCGCAATAACGAGTCTGCGACGGCATTTACGTTACCAAGAATGAAACAAAACTTGAGGTTGGACTCTTGAATGGTTAACTGCCAACGAGCGAATTTACCAGTTAAATTTTGAACTTTGAATATTTCCGTGACAGGGTAGTGATCTGTAAGGACGTGGACCTTGTACCCTAGAATGAGTTCGCGAAAATGACGTAAGGACCAGGTAACAGAGAGGCTTTCGTGGGTTGTCAAGACGTAATTTTGTTGAGTAAGCATATTCTATAACGCGATATTTGCCATTATCATCATATTGCATGAAAACAGCGCCTATACCGAGCCCGAGGCATCTGTACAAAGAGTAAATTTCTTTTCAAAGTTTGGGAAAGGAAGAACTGAGGCGCAAAATAAGACCATTTGAGATAATTAAATGCGTCCTGCTCCTCAGACCGGACGAATTCAGCATTTTTCTTGAGTAATTGCGTGAAAGGTTGAGCAATCAGCCTGAAATTCTGAATGAATTGGCGGTAGAATCCAGCTAAACCAAGAAATTGTCTGATCTAATCTGGACAAGTGGAAGTTGGTAGGGACGGAGTGGTTTTAATTTTGCAATCTAATGTGTAAATACCGTCTTTACTCTGTGACCAAGAAATTTTACGTATTTCCTGAGGTGAGTGCATTTGCTGACTTTAATCTTGAGACAAAATGCTATAGAACTTGAGAGAGAACGCTGAAGTGTTCTTGAGAATCCTTTGAAGCCATGATAACATCATGTAAAAAGCAAAATACGTGCTTACCGAGAAGTTCCGAGAGAACTGAGTTCATTAACCTTTGGAAGGTAAGAGGTGAATTACGTAAACCTTGTACCATACGCTTGAACATATATTGACCTGGGTTAGTAGTGAAAGCTGTATAAGGGCGAGACGATTTTTCTAACTCGACTTGAAAGAATCCTGATTGCAAGTCTAGGATGGAGAAAATCGTATTTGAATGACCTAATGACTGAATGATATCGCTTAATCGCGGCATTGGATATCTGACTAGTATTGTGGATGAATTCAATTTTCTGAAGTCCACCACGACATAATAATCACCTTGTTTCTTTGGAACGAGTAAGAAAGGGGCATTGTGAGATGAGCGTACTGTTTCTATGATTCCTTGTTCTAACATACCCTGGACAACGGTTTCGAGTAAAACTCGGCGACTGTGTGGCACTCGATAACTTGGAGTGTAAGATGACTTGGACCCAGGCGTCAAATGAATGGCATGTTGAATGACACCTGTGTGGCCCAAGGCTTCTTCAGGGAGAGGAGTGCCAGTAAATCTGTTTCATATTGAGGGAAATCCAAATCAGGCAGATGCTTTTTAGTAATAGAAGACATTTGAGAATTACCTGGTGTTGTTGATACATGATTGATTTGACTGATAGGAAAATCATCCAACATTCTGATATTTTCTGAAAGAGGTAAAACATTTCCAAGTAATACACTCGATCTAAGTTTTATAGGCAAAAATGAACTATTTCTTACACCTATTTTATAGAAACCATTGTCAGCCACTTTAGTGAGAACAGATTCAAACTGAATAGCAGGGAGGATTTTGTGACAAACAGAGAATATCTGTGTTTGGAGCAGCAGATGGTATAGACACGGTTACGACAGATAGCTCAATTTCAGCCAGGATTACCGGTTCAGCTAACAAAATTTGTTTATCAGAAGTTACACATTTGTCAGAAGAGTGCTGTGAATCAGACATAGCATTATCCCATGTAGCAGAGAGGACTACACCAGCAAAAGATGAGGAAGAATAGGAAGAGGTAGAGAAGGAATAAAATTATTTTTCTGAGAGATTTTATTTGTACTAGAAAGACGTTAATAAAATTGTCACGCATAGTGGAGAAAACAATTAGAAATAGAAACTTGGGAGACAATGTAGAATGGACCTGTGATGTTACGCTATCTAGGTGAAAAGAAAGAGTTAAATAGACTTTGCCATGAGGAAGGACTTTGGAACCAGAAAGGCCACGAATATTTAGATCAGGAGGTAAGGCGACAAAAGATTTACTTGAAATGGCAGATAATTTCTTAAAGGTTTATAATTTGATTAGGTTACGAGTAATTGCAGCACCAGTATCCAGGAAAGCAGTGCGGGAGTTTGGCTGATGTATGACTCTACGGACAACACGATGAGGTTTTGGGAGATAGGCAGGAGATGTTTTCAAGATGGATGAATGAGTTATGATAGGCGAAGGGCGCAGGTCGTTTCCCAACGAGGAATAAAAGGAATTGTAATGACCGGAATTTTGCAGCGTATGGCCAATTTTGGGGGGAAAGGAAGAGAATGCCTTCGGATCGAAGGAGTGACGACCATGAGCGTCTAAGTAAACCTTGCAAGTGGTAACACAATGACCTTTCAGGTGACGAGTTCAAAGGACGTGCCTGTTGCGTGAGACAGAGCGAAAATGGGTATGGCGAGAATGAGGATGATGAGCGGGAATGGGTGTTATGTGTGATGTTGTGGAGAAGATGGAAGTGTCGTACGTCAAGCGTCTGAACGGATGCAGAGTCTGTGAGGAGTCTTTTGCCACTGATATGCCTACATACGTCATACAAATAGTGGGATTATGTGAACTTGAAATCAAAAGCACTGGAGAAATATTGATTATCGATGAAACTGGCGAAAAAGATATATGCTAACAGTCTTTTCAATTCGTCCTTGGAAATGGAGTCCTAGGTGAACCAGTTAGAAGTTTGCAGCTGTGTGATGTGTTCTGAACTGAGCGAGAAAGCGAGATGTACTGCTTGAAAAGCATTAGATAAGAAGCGACCATTTTGCATGAGTGATGTTGAGATTTTCAGGAGAGTGCGTCGCGCCATGTTTAGAGTGAGACTGGAAGTGATTTATGAGCCCAGCCGTGAAGTCAGCATGATGTGATTGAATCAAATTTATCTGATCTTATGAGTAATCCGACAAGGCTAAAGTCGTCAAATGAGATGCGAGATTTGAGTATGGAAAGTCTTTCCTTGTCAGAAGAGGCAGAACATCGGGTGCATTCGTCAGTTATCCAGTTTATGAAATTATGTGTAGATTCGTCGCCAGTCCCGTTGAAGATGGGAAGAGAGGAAGGTTAATTTACGAAGGTGATGTGGGTGGATGATTCAGCCATGGATGTTGGAGGCAGGCAAATATTACCAGAGCATGTAAGAATTACACAAACACGAACACAAACAAACACAACAAACAACAGACAAAGGAAGGCAGAGACAAGCAGCAGAACAAGTGACAGAGAGAACACTAAAAAATATTCACTGTGAAAAAGGAAATAGGAAAGAAACAATAGTTATACCTAAATTTTTGTGTGAACAGCAGCACAAGCCGCATAGACAGGCAGACAGCGGCGTACACGGCAGACAGCAGCGTAGACAGGCAACGGCGGCTATGAGCGGGGAGAGAGTGGTTATGACACGGTGGCGGCGATCCAGATGACTGGGAGACGGACTCAGAGAGAGTGAAGGTAGCGGCGGGTGACAGCAGAACAGGGTGGCCAGTAGTGGTCAGGACAGGAGGCCAGAGGTAAAGGTTGGGCGGTGAGGTGACGGCAGGACACAAGTGTGGCAGGGCTGGAATGCTGGTGGCCAGGAGAGAAAGCAGGTGGCGTCAAGTAAGATCCATGAGCTGTGGCGTTGACTGGCAGGGAAGGTGGGATGGCGTCAGGTCAAGCCACTTGATGATGATGACAGGAGGAAGCCACTTATGGAGAATACTTGATTTCTTGATATCTTGATGCTTGATTGATTGATGACCACTCGAAAGATACACAACTTGATTTGTATTGCTTCTTGATTATTCTTGATGATCCCAACGCTTTTGCCAACTCTATATATTGGTCCTGTCTCAATGAGAAACCGCTAACAATTTGGTAAAATTTTGGTAGCGGGTGCCATGAATGGCTGGCTGGAGGAAAACATGGGGAAGGATGTGTGAGTGGTAATCTTTCTAGGTAGGTTAAGCGATACAGTAGAAGTAGATTTTTTGGCTTTGTATTGATTCTTTCTTGATACAGCTTAATATTAGACGTGGCGAAGATAACAGTACCGAGAGAATAATCTTGAATGATTTCTGATCGAAAATGATGCAGGGTGAATTAGGACACGTCTTTTTAATATGTCCAGTGGGCGTAACTTAAAAGGAGGCGTGACCAGAAGGAAGAGTGGAATTAACTAGTTTTGGTCAAAGAGGTCTGGAGGGATTAGGTTTCCTAAGGGACTGGAAACCGTCAAAAATTTCACATGTCATTAAAACTCCATTAGGATTCCCTTTAGAGAGAGGATGAAGTGGATAGGAAGGTGTGACAAGATAAAAGTGGACACCTGTGTGTATGTATATAATTCACTATCGCGATCGCCTGCTGGTCACCCAGCCAGCCTTTTTCCCTACGAGGCGAGCTCACAGCTCATAGACCGATCTTCGGGTAGGGCTGAAACCACATCACATACTACACACCGGGACAACGAGGCCACAACCCCTCGAGTTACAGCCTGTACCTACTTCCTGCTAGGTGAACAGGGGCTAACCACTACACTACTCGGTGTGTGTGTGTGTGTGTGTGTGTGTGTGTGTGTTTGAGAGAGAGAGAGAGAGAGAGAGAGAGAGAGAGAGAGAGAGAGAGAGAGAGAGAGAGAGAGAGACGTGTGTAGGTAATAACTGATACACTACTACTAGTAGTAGTAGTAGTAGTAGTAGTAGTAGTAGTAGTAGTAGTAGTAGTAGTAGCAGCAGCAGCAGCAGCAGCAGCAGCAGCAGCAGCAGCAGCAGCAGCAGCAGCAGCAGCAGCAGCAGCAGCAGTAGTAGTAGTAGTAGCAATAATAGTAGGGCTAGTAGTGGTGGTGTTAGTAATAGTAGTGTGAGTATTGATATTGCTCTTTTCATTATTATTATTATTATTATTATTATTATTATTATTATTATTATTATCAGTCATTTTTGTAATGGTCATTATCATTATCATTTTTTTAGATACTATTTTCACTATTATTATTATTATTATTATTATTATTATTATTATTATTATTATCATTATTATTATTATTATTATTATTATTATTATTATTATTACTACCATTATTATTATTATT
>CM035192.1:21045445-21059695 GCA_020233015.1 Callinectes sapidus
TGCCCATGGGATCCTTGTTGTAGGCATGGTGGTGTACTATAACTAGCGTCCCTGTGATATCCTATGCTTGGCAAAGTGTATGCTTGCCCAGGTCACAGTTGGCCCCCTTGCAGCACCCCAAAATACTCTCACATTAGTTGTAGAGGCGGCACCCATCTACTGGGGACGGGGGTAAGTGGTATCTTGGCACGGATAAAAGAAGAGAGAAGAAACAAGAAAATAAGAAGAAATGAGAGAAAAAGAAATAAGAGAAGAAATAGTAGAATAACAGTACCAGTAGGTAGGAGGTGAAAACTTGACAAGGATTGATGGGAAGGTCCCCAAAGCCTGACCGTTTTATGAAAGGGCACTGCAGGCATGACCCAGAAGTAAACATAGAGAGTCAGGGGAACTGAGATGCTTGGTCCTGGGAAACCGGAAGGAGCGGTAAACCTCAGGAGAGGGGACATTTATAAGCCTAACTTTGAAAGATGCATTGTCTTGACTCCATCCCCAAACCGCAGTGGGTGTGTCTAGTATAAGGTTGACCAGTACCATGATATCCAGGCCGGGCATGCCACTCCTAGGGCGTGTCTTTTGTAAGAGACGTAATTACTGCATGTTGGAATATGTGAGATGTATAGAATATTCGACCTTAGCTATAAGGATAGTTTTCTGAGGAAAATATGTGACAACTGACATATAAAATGAGATATAACGGAGAGAAGAAATACTTTTTAGAAACAGCCTGTTGAGAGTTCAAGAGAGAGAGAGAGAGAGAGAGAGAGAGAGAGAGAGAGAGAGAAGCTGAGAAGGTCGCAGCTTCCTTGACCAGAGTAGGGTCAGGGGCGACATGGAGACACATACACTTGTATCAGTAAGTGGAGTTTTGAATGTTGGTAATGCAGTATAATTTATTTGTTGTGTTTGTGAAATGTAATGAGGAAAATAATGGTTAGGATGTTACATTATTAGGATGTTCAGAGTTAAGGTGTTGTGTTTGATTTTATATGTGTTGGTATGAATTTTATTGTGACGTTAACATTGAATTATTTTGAGTTGAATATTGAAGAGAGATTTGATTCATATAAAAGCAATGCATAGTAATACAACGTAGTCACCCTGTATGCTTGTGTTTTGCCCCTCCTTTCCCCTTCCTCGACAAAGGACAATTGTTTTATAGTAGGAACAGGTACCCTGTGTAAATGAAGCGTGTGTGAAGGTGACTGTGGTTGTTGCTGTTGTTGTCGTGTTGCTGCTGCTCTAATATACAAAAATTTAAAAATAAAATGCAGAATAAAAAATATATATATATATATATATATATATATATATATATATATATATATATATATATATATATATATATATATATATATATATATATATATATATATATATATAAATTAAAATAAACAACAAACGAAAAATACAGTTATAAGTAAACTAAACAAATACACTTAAAAAGAATATAAAAAATGGCTTAATACCCATGATTGGGTGATGGTGAAAAAAAAGTGTCGCCAGTTCAACACGCACCAAGTCATGTACCAGCTGTATTACGTTCTCGTCTGATCAAAGAACTGGATCACTTAGAAACTGCAGGCCTCATTGCTAAAGTCTGTAGTATGCACCATGTTTAGTCCACCACTCTCTTACACTTTCAAGGGTAACTATTTACAGACAATTTATTTCTCTCCAAAGAAACATCGATCATTTCTACCTCGCACCTTCATTCCACAAACAGACACATACACCAGCCGTGCCTTCTTTACATACACAATCTATGACACATACAGAAAACATATACGCACAACTTATATTTATACTGTTATATTCATCTTACAGAATCTGTATTAAAATAGAATCTTTGAATGCCATATGTAACTTTTATGCAATAAACGCCGAGAGAGACAGATGTAGACTGTATTCCCTTACCCTTAAGAAAGCAAATATCTCCCATATGCATATAGGGGTTTGGGCTCACAACAAAGGAATCCCTGCTCTCAGGCTACTAATGCTCCCTAGCGTACTAATAACGACGTATCCCTCCGGCGTATGCTTGTGAGCCGGTAGCCTTTCAAGAGAGAGGCAGCAGGGTTGGCTGGCTTCAACCGACCCTCGTGCCGGTTAAAACTGGTGACGCCCCGGAGTCTACACCCCCCCCCGCTTCTGAGCTCCCCCGCGTCCCCGCCAACCTCCAGCGCCCCAGCCACACCCCGCGCCTCCACCACTCCGCGCACTGCTCTCCACCCCCGCCTCCCTGCGCCTCGCCCTCTCACTTCCACTTTCTCCTCCTCCACCCTGCTTTCTTTCCCTGCACTCTTGCTGTTCCTGGGACACCTTCCTGCGATGCCTAGTGACACCACTTCGTCCCCAGTGACGCAGCATTCTGCCTGGTGACGTCACCTCCTGACGCTCTGGCCCGTGCAGACACAAGCAGCTGAGAAAAGCCAGCGAAATGCTATGTGGTCTCCCCTTGCAGCCCAGAATTTACTTCCCCATGCCCAGGATTTACTCCTTAGTACCCAGGATTTACTCCCCAGTCAATCAATTAATCATGGGGGGCATACGCCGGGGGGCGCGCTGCCTCGCCTACCCTACGGCGCCACTCATTGCGGTCACGCGTCGCAAGTCTCCAGGCAGGCTTACTTCTCATACCGAGTGACTCCCAGCAGGAGGCATCGACTTGCCGCAGCCAAGAGTTCTGTGGGCGTCGTTCCCTTGGCCTTTTTCAAGTTGGCTAGCCCCTAACGGAAACAACCCAATAAGCAGGATTGGCTTCCGGATATCGCACCACGTGCCCATATAGCCGCAGTTGGCGCTGACGGACTATTCTAGTAATAAGCCTGGAATAGGTCTCGCAGAACAATCGCTGATTTGACACAAAGTCATACCAGCGGTATCCTATGATCCTGCGAAGGCATCTAGTACCAAAGACATCAATTCGCCTCTTCAGGTCGGTGTTCAGTGTCCATGTCTCACAGCCATAGAGTAAGACAGGGATCACCAGCGACTTGAAGATCAGATTCTATGTCTGTCTGCAGAGGTATCGACAGCGCCAAATACTCGTGTTGAGCGAGTCCATAACGCCGTGGGCCAGGCCAATCCGCCGTGTGACTTCTTGGCTCGACCCACCATCGTTATGCACTACACTACCAACGTATGTGAAGTTTTTCAAGATCACAATGTACTCGTTACGCGCATGGACAGACTGTATTATTTCATCCAGTACGCCTCCAAACACCTGGACCTTGGTCTTTGCCCAAGAAGCCTTGAGTCCCTAGGACTTCATCTCGTGCAGTGCCTCTAGAGCCATTACAAAAACTGTAGCGCCAAGATAGGTAGGAATTCACTGTATATATTTATGTAGATATTATCTGATGCAACATCCCCATAAGATGGTGTAATACTTCGGAAATGCTGACTCTGCTTTTCCTTCTACAAGGATTATATTTCTAGGCATTTCCATTATTATTGTATCCATAGGATGTAGTTTATAAGACATCATTGTAAGGGAGAGAATAAGTTGTTTGAAGAACTAAAGGCGGTATCACACTAGCACTTTTTCCGTCAACTTTTTCCGTCGTTTTTCTGAAAATCGACGGTAACCTGGCTGCGGCCTGTCACAAACAAACGGTGTTTCGTCTGATACTTTCCGTCGGCACCAAGGATACTTGGTCGGCACAGACCGCTCTTTTCAGGCCTTTTTTTTAAATAACAATCGTCCGTGTGGTCCCAGAGGCACCTATGGTTCTTATAAGGAACTCTTCTGAAAGGTGTGTCACCTTGAATGTTGATTCCCTGCCATAACAAAGCGTTCTGGTGCACTTTCAGAGCGTTGAAGAGACGCAGAAAGTCTTGGTCTGGGTCCAGGATATGTAAACAAAAGCGGAAATTTGCCGACGGAAACGATCCCGATCGTCTCACAAATTCATGCGATAAGTTCATGCGGAACTGTGAAAAGTCGACGGAAATCGCATTAATCGACGGAAAAAGTGCTAGTGTGACACCGCCTTAAGGACATCAGGCGCACACATGCACCCGATCACACGACCCACGCCCTGTGTCAGCACTTTCCGAGGCGTGGGACGCAGCGGCCGCGCCAGCAGAAGGAAGACAGCCGGCTCGTGTGGTGGTTGAGGGAACAAACTGTGTGTGCCCTGAAGGTGTGTACCCTGAACGTGTGCGTTCTCGGGACTCAAGTGTTCTCTAAGTGATCTCCAAAGAGATAGTCTTAACACCTCACCGAGAAGAACAGTGACATTACGTTCTAACCGTGTATCTTGAAACCCCTGTAAATATCACCCCTAATATATTAACTTTTATCATCTGAGATTCCCTCCAAACCTGGATACGAAAGTATAATATATATATATATATATATATATATATATATATATATATATATATATATATATATATATATATATATATATATATATATTAACCAGTTGACCGCTCACTACAAATATTCAGACTCACTTGGACAACTTATGTTGGTGAAGGCACCTCGATCCTACGTAAAACGGTGGCAGCAGTGGGATGAAAACTTAATAAACCCAGGATACTCAGAAAAACGAAACATTGTGAAACAAGCTAGTGAGCAAACACAAACGAGAAAGAAAGGAATGAGATGATAGTGACCCTGCCCTTGACCAAATCGCTGACACGACTCAAATTTGTTGTGTCTTAGCGTTGGGTGCTGCATTTCTCTGTCTCATCGCTTTAAAGACACTACTGCATAAGGCTTGTTTTGCAGCACTCACGGTACTTTGAAACCACACACACACACACACACACACACACACACAGCACCACCACTTCAGCTATACTTGCCGGTGGCTGGGTAACAAAATTACTCAGCCTGAATACATCTATTTACACCAAAACCTTGATTTATTGGAAGGGCGTGGTCGACGTCGGCTGGAGTCAAGGATATTATACAATCCTTGGCTAGGACGCATTGGGCATGGTACTTTTGTCCGGGCGTGGGAATCGCGGAGCTGACGAGTGAACCCGCGCGCGCCTGGGTGGAAGCTGCACCCCCCCTCCCCCCCCGTTCCCGCCACCCTCTCAAGGACGAGTGAGAGTGACTTAAGCAGGTTTGATGCCTGCTGCTACCGAAGAGGAGTGCATAGCAGCTAAGGTATAAGTGAGAAAACAACAGAGTAGCTGACACTACATGAATACTTAAGTAATTACATCACTTAATGACATAATTAAGAAGATGAAATATTACTGAGCCGTCACATTTTCTAGCATTAAGACTAATGTGATTTGAGCCTTTAAATCTAGTAGTGTAATTTTTAACTCTATGTTATATTATATGTTTTCATCTATATTTATCTATATAAAATATAACTATAATAACAATAATGTTATTTGTGTGTATCTTTATGTATTTCTCTTTTCTTTAATTTTCTTCGAGGCGTTGGAAATGACCTTAAACTAGCCTGAAGTACGAAAAGATGAAACTGATGCATACTTAACAATAATCATAACAATAATAATAATAATAATAATAATAATAATAATAATAATAATAATAATAATAATAATAATAATAATAATAATAATAATAATAATAATAATAAATCAAATAAATAAATGGACAAGCATGAAAAGGAATTAAATTTGCTGTGTGAAGAATTTCAGAAATTGAAAAGTGAGAAACTAGCGGAGGCTGAAAAGTCTGACAGTGAGGAAGCTGAACACCAGTCTGGAGATTCTAGCTCCAGTGATAGCGATGATCTCCGTCGTTTGAGAAGTGGTAGTCGCCACCCTTGGGTTCCTCCTCCTTGTAGCATTGTTTCCACTCCATCTCTAGTTAATCCTTCCAGCATGTCTCAAAATAACCCTGCACCAGGTAGTAGTGGTGTTTCAACCGCACGTGCATCTCAACACACTAACCCCATTAAGATACTGCCAACTGTAGCTGAGGTAAGGGCCTTCTCTGGAACAGATTCAGAATATTCTACTAGAGAGTACATTGCGCAGTGTGAAGATGTTATGGCTAACTCCTACGTGACAGACAGTGCAGACAAAATCTCTTTCCTGCGATCGCGTCTACAGCCTTGGTCGCGAGCTGCACAGTTGATGCGTGCAAGCGCCTTCACTGAACCCTTGGAAAACAAAGATTATGAACTGTTCAAAACAAGCTTTCTTTAAGCCTTTGGCTCTAATTTAAAGCACATTAGTGAAGGGCGTTAATTATGGTATGCAGATTTTCCTAGAAAATGCTGCTTCTCTGGATTACTTGGAGGTTCAAGTAGAAGCGAATAATATCGGCAGATTTTACCCATCACCTAAGAAATAATGGATTGATTAATGGGGATAAAATCTCCCTGAAAAACCATCAAAAGTTTATGGAATTCATCTTTTACATAGGATTACTCAAAGGGAAGTATCGCAGAAATGCATTGTCTCTAGAGTATAAGCCTACGGAAAGGTTGCATGAATTTTCCA
Organism: Callinectes sapidus; assembly: GCA_020233015.1. Lineage (NCBI taxonomy): Eukaryota > Metazoa > Arthropoda > Malacostraca > Decapoda > Portunidae > Callinectes > Callinectes sapidus. The sequence goes on from CM035192.1 coordinate 21,051,893, forward strand.
TGAAGCTGAAAACAAAAATTGAGAAGGGAGGTGAGGACCGCATGGCTGCCTTACGAGTAGCAGCCGCTCAAGCGGTCCCAGAGGCTCAAAAGGTTGCCGCGGCGGACCCGCTAGCTTCATACGCTGAGGTAACAGCGGCGGGCAAACCAAAAGTCCTCTGTAGTTATTGCCACCGGGAAGGACTCTCTGCATCTAGGTGTTATAAGAAAAGGAGGGACAAGCGACCAGGAACAGACACTGGAGGACAGGCGAGTCCTCACTATAAACCTCAAAAGGATCCTCCACATACTAGGGAGTCGGCAGTATCACGCAAGACACCCGGTGCTGTCAGGAGCGATGCTGACAAGAGTACCAACGCTTATTACTTGATCCACGAGTGTTGGGGACACTCGACTGAGGAGTGCCACAGAGTAGTCAAATTAAAGGCTGCAATGAGGCAATAACGGAGCTCTGGAGCGGCGGAGACAATCGGAGGAAGTCGCGCGTCCCGCAAGAAACAAACAAGGGTTGAAGAAGTTGGAGAAAGGAACCGGGCTGCTCCGGCGACCGATGACTGTGGTGACGCACTTTTAGTGGCCGCTTGCAGTCAACCTACCAAAATGGCTTTACCAACTACATTAGGACCTGTGCGAGCATCTTTCGTTGTGGACACTGGCGCTGCTGTTAATGTGCTGTCATAAAAAACGTATCGAGCACTGAAGCGTGTGTCTCGTGGCGGTCGATATCGCCTCAAGCCAAAATAACCTTAACCTAAAGGGAGTTATTAACGACCCACTGGAAATACTGCGAATCGTTTTTCCTCCCTGTTAACTTAGGTAAAGGAACTGTTACTATGCGTTTAGATTTTTACGCAGTGTCAAAATTTGTTGCTGCCTTCGGATGGTCTTCTAGGTTTGTCAGCTATGAAGTCTGAGCGGATGATAGTTGTTCCAGATAGTAATGTAGTTAGGTACCAGGGGTAAAACCTTTTGGCTATGGGTTCTCCCAGGAACCTCGCTTCCTCAAGCCTATGGGAAGGAAAAGAGCGACGAGCGTCATATGGTGAGACTGTTCCTACCCAAACCGTACCTACTGTTCGGGATTTCCTCGCTGAACTTGGTCAGAATACGTTTACTAACTCTAGAAGTAAATCTCGAGATTAGGTAGTCGAAAGACACCTAGATTCATCAGGTACTTCTGAGCAATCATTGGATCAAGGGAAATAGACAGTTGTTAAGGCTACGGTAATTGGAAGTCATGTCATTCCTGACCGTATAGCTATGCATGTCCCCGTGTCCGTCCAAAACGCACGTGTAGGCTGTGACATTTGTATAGAGGGTTCTAGCCAAATGCAAAGACTCGCAGTGGAACCTACACTTTGTACAGTGCGGGAGGGACATAGAACAAACGCCCTTGTGGTAAACACCACGGGTGGATCAATTAAACTCAGGCAAGGGCTTGAGCGAAGCGTTAGCTTTTGATGGGCAGGTAGTGTCTCTTGTAGCCCTTGTACTTACCTGCACCCAGCGTTACTTCTGTACATATGTGCATCACTTAAGCCCTGTCCACACCAGGAAACATTGTTTGGAAACAATGTTTGCAAACAGTTTGCGAACAGTTTGCAAACAGTTTTCGATAACATGTTTGCAAACAGTTTGCAAACAGTTTGCAAACTGTTTGCAAACTGTTTGCAAACTGTTTGCAAACTGTTCGCAAACTGTTTCCAAACAATGTTTCCTGTCCAGACCTCAGTTGTCGTCATGCCTGTAGGTAGTGTGGAGGTTGCTGCAGCAGCCTCTTTATATTACTTGGCACTGTTGATTAACTCAAGAAAGGGCAAGAAAAAGAGAAAGACATGGGTAAGGAAGTTTTTAGAAAAAGGAGCCTTTTATGGTGACTTGCTTCTGAAGGATTTGAGAGTGGATGGAGCAGGTTTCACCAATTTCCTTCGGATGTCCACTACTGACTTTGAAATACTTTTACGGATGGTGGCTCCCAAAATAACCACATGGTGTTATTATCCCTTCCGCTACAAGCCTCGTGCGACTACTGATTCATCACACAAACACACACACTCTTCAGCTTGGTATCGCTTGTAGGTCTATGGTCCACAGCCGTGCGTTGTGGAGTTAGCAGTCCAATATATTATATAATATTATTATATATATATTATATAATATTATTATAATTATAATTATTATTATTATTATAGATGGAGCAGGTTTTAATTTTCTTCGGATGCCCACTACTGATTCATCGTCACACACACACACACACACACACACACACAAAGACACCGTGTTTCCCATTCTGGATGGGAAACAGATACATGTGAAATATTGTTCGCAAACAGTTTGCAAACAGTTTGCAAACAGTTTGCAAACTGTTTGGAAACAATGTTCGCAAACTGTTTGCAAACTGTTCGCAAACTGTTTGCAAACATTGTTTCCAAACAATGTTTCCTGGTGTGGACAGGCTTTTAGAAAGGACTCAGCGGTACAGTCGCAAATGCTCGAAAGCCTTGTAACGGTAACGGACTATCCCGAGTTAAGGAGCACACTGATTCGGTTGCTGAAAAGGCATCGTGACGTTTATGCCCTACCCGGTGAACCGTTAGGTGCGACTGATAGAGCAGAGCATCATATAAAGTTAAAACCAGCCACTAATCCGGTTTATATACCAGCCTATAGACTACCACATAGTTGGAAGCAAGTGGTTGAGGAACAAATAAAGGAAATGTTAGAACAAGGTGTTAGAGAAAATTCCCGGTCACCGTGGAATTCACCATTGTTCTTGGTTCCGAAGAAAAATGGACAGTTTAGGCCTGTTATTGATTTCAGGCATGTTAATGAAGTGACGGAGGATGAAAGATTGCCTCTTCCAGTCCTAAAAGACTTATTAATATCATTACGACAAGGGAATAAATACTTTAGTAGCTTAGATCTTGTTAGTGGCTACTGGCAGGTACCCATGGCACCTGAATCGAGGGCAATAACGGCTTTCAATACGCCCCAAGGGCATTATCATTGGTTACGTATGCCATTTGATTTAAAGTCTGCCCCAATAACATTTCAGCGTATGATGAATACTATATTCGGCGAAAAAAATAGGCAAAAATGTCTTTATCTACCTTGATGACGTAATCATTTGTGGCAAAGTCTCAGCATCTCATCTAGATAGCCTAGAAGCTGTCTTGTTGAGGTTGAGACAAGCTGATTTCAAGGCAAAACTGACCAAATGTGAATTTCTTAAATCTAAGATTCAATTCTTAGGCCATGTATTTGATGGCAATGGAATTCACGTGAATGATGACAAAATCTTATGCATAAAACATTTTCCGCAACCAAAGACAACGGAAAACGTCCGTTCTTTTCTAGGTTTGTGTGGATATTACAGGTCATTCGTTAAGGGATTTTCAACTATTGCATCACCTTTGAATACCTTGTTAAAGAAAGATATTCCATTTCACTGGAATGCTGCCCAGCATAAAAGCTTCCAGGATTTAAAATTCGTATTAACTCATGCTCCTGTTTTAGCTTTTCCAGATTATAAGGCATCTTTTATTTTATATATGGATGCCTCTGCTCTGGGCCTGAGTGCAGTATTAGTGCAAACAGACGCTTATAGTAATAGCGTAGGCAAGCAGAACCTTAAACGCTGCAGAATCAAACTACTCAGTAACACACCAGGAAACACTAAGTGTTGTTTGGGCTCTTAAACATTTTATAGAGATATATTTTTGGATATACAATAACTGTCTATACTGCTCATGTAGCAGTCACCGAGCTTTTAAAAGGAAGAAATCTTACAGGAAGGCTCGCCCGATGGTATTTAACCGTACGGGAATTTAATCCAACTTTTAAGCATGTTGCAGGCCAAACCAATGTGGTGGCTGACGCCTTGTCTCGAAACATGTCTGTTGGAGCTGTGGTGAAAAGACCCCCTACAATACAAACTTTTTCCATGCATGAGCTGGCTAACGCTCAGCGTCTACATGACGTTTGGAGCAAAGTTATTTATGCTCTGGAATCTGGGGATGAGTCTACCCTGCCAAAACTGCCTGTCCCTTTGACACAGTTCTTTTTGGCACTAGATAAAGTACTTTGTAGATACTGGACTTGTCGTGCCGGAAAACCTTTAACCCAACTAGTGATACCAGAGTCATGTGTACCTGTGGTACTGTCTTTACTTCATGACACTGCGATAGGTGGACACAAAGGGAAGGAACGTACTCTATCATCTGCACGAATGAGCTATTATTGGCCTAAAATGCGTGTAGACATAGATGAGTATATCAATCGATGTGTGCAGTGCGCCCAGCATAAGGGGAGTGTATCTAAACCTGCACCAATCCTAGAATATCCTCCTCCTGAAGGACCTTGGGATGTAGTCGCTATAGATCTGCTCCAACTTTCAATTAAGAGTCGTCAAGGCTCTAAATATGTGTTGGTGATGGTGGATCATTTTAGCAGATATGTCGTTCTAGCTCCAATTCAGGACAAGTCTGCAAAGGCTGTAGCTCACACATTAGTGACACATCTAATCTGCCCTTATTCGATTCCCAGAGTCTTATTGAGTGATAATGGAACTGAATTCCGAATAGGTGTTTTAGAGAAGATATGTAAACAATTAAACATAAAACAAACCTTTACAGTAGCCTATCACCTAGCTAGCAATGGACTGGTGAAGCGCACGAACAGAAAAGTTCTTGAAGTACTGCGTCCAGTAGTAAATGGGTTCTTGGAAAACTGGGAGGATTGGCTACCACATGTTGCTGCCAGCATAAACAGTAACATTTGTGAGTCTACAGGACAAACTCCTTATCTCATTGTCTATGGACTAGGGAAAAGGTTTCCATATGACTTACTTAGTAGTCCTCAAAACCCTGTCAATAACGTTGACGATTATGCCAAATGTCAACTCAAGGTTTTTTCAGACACATACAAAATTGTCACTGACAGGTTAAAAGCCTGGAAGACCGCCATGATTTCGGAACAACACAGACGGGCTTCACATGTTAAAATCAAGGTTGGAGATTCCGTAATGGTTAGCGTCCCAGAGAGGAATGCAAAGTTAGCATCTAAATTTGTGGGACCGCGACTGGTGGTAAACAAGCTTCATGGACATAAATTTCAGGTACTAGATCCACTCTTGAATACATTGGAGGTGCTGCACTGTGATCGCCTTAAACAAACAGCAGTTAGGCCTAACTTAGATTTGGTTGATACAGCATATTTGAGTAGAGCTACTCAGCTTGGAAATTATCAAAGTGTTTCCACACATGGTTATCATCGTAAGTAAAGTTCTTTAATTTATTCCAGAGATGTTTGCCCTCGTCTAAGTCCTCATTCTGCATGCCAGTGTCGCGGTAAGGCCTGCTCATATCAAGCCAGGAGCTCTAACCCGTGATCTGGGAAGAGCGTACCTCGTTGAAAACGCCTTGTGGGTTACCTATCCCCAAGTGTTCCTGATGGAAATACCAGGACGGCTTCGAGATGTTGCGGTGAATCTGAACTCGACACTGTGGCGGTTGAAAGAAGAGTTTCCGGATGATTCTCTCCAATCGGAAGTAATGCTGTCTCTTTTGCATGTACGAATTCAATATGTGAACGACACAATAACTTCAGCCTTGGAAAACTATAAAGGTTTAAGAGTTACTAACCGCACGAAAAAGGGATTGATAGGCAAACTCTCTCAAATGTTGTTTGGAACCGCTATGAACGAAGATGTCCTAGAGCTGAGAGACAAGTACAACCAACTCGTAAATGTGGCTAAAGCTAACAATAAAGCCATTAACCTAAACTGCGGAAATATCTCTAGATTGGAAAAATAAGTAGCCGAATTAGCTGCTTATACTAATCTTCTGCATATCTCAATTAATACGGTTCTTAAGAAATTAGATTCCTTGTACGAGTTTAGTGTAATATGTCAAACCTTACCTATTTTAGAGAATGTTGTTACGTCTCTTTTACACGCTAACCAAAGAATTATCAGAAATATCGTGGATGCAGGCATGGGTAGGGTTGCCACTTCTCTTTTCCCGGTAGAGGATTTTAGACATGCCTTGGAAATTGGAAGAACGGTTTATAAGTTGACTCCTTTCTTTGATGATCACATGATTCACCATTACTACCCATTGGTTGAGTCAGTTCTAACCACCGAAGAAATTGTCATCCATATACCTTTCATATCTCAAGATACTTTTAATCTACATAGATTGGAACCCTTTCCTTTTGCAGTAAATAAATCTATCATGATTCTAGATTCTGAAAGCTCCATAGTACTCGTGAAAGAAGATTTTTCAGTGTACGCAACTAGCGCACTCTTCACACTTGACAGATGTCATACTGAGTATCAAAATTTGTATTTTTGACCGGCATTTCTGTTCGCTTTCATGCCTATTCGTGGTGAAGGAGTTTGCGAAGTAGTATTAACACGAGAGAACGCTTCATCAGCTCTCTCTCTCTCTGTCCCTACAAACAATTAACAACCAAGACTATGTTTCATAAGAGTTTTCATGGACATCATTATTTCTGTTTCACTGAACCAGTATACGTACGTATTAGTGACATGTCCAAGTGGATCTTCATATAAGGAAGTTCCAGGTCATTTTGCTGTGCTCACAGTTTGTACCTTAAGGTATGACCACTTTCACACTTTTCCCGAGAAATATCACGAGGGTTTCACTTCCAATATAAGCTCTCATATTTTCCCTATGAATACCCTCAATTATATAAAATTAAAAAATATCAGCATCAAATATGTTACTAACATTCAGTCTGAGTTTTCCTTTACTAACATCTCTGATTTTGAGGATGCTATACATGAATCTCTACCTATGTTCATTAGTCCCTATGTCCATTTTCCTACTGTGATTGTACTCATACCTATCCTTCTCTTCTGTGTTGTGTTAAGAGAGCTACGTCGTTGTATAATGAACAGCAAGGCTCCAGCGACAGCCAGAAGAGGGTACACAAGTTTGTCATGGTTAGGTACATGTCTCTAGGACATTGCGAGGACGCGATGGGTAGGTGACCGAGCGATGTAGCACCAAGATAGGTAGGAATTCACTGTATATATTTATGTAGATATTATCTGATGCAACATCCCTATAAGATGGTGCAATACTTCAGAAATGCTGACTCTGCTTTTCTTTCTACAGGGAGTTGCAGGTGACGATATATATTTTTAAGCATTTCCATTATTATTGTATCCATAGGATGTTTCATTGTGAAAGTAAAATAACATCAACTCTCTTGGCAGGATGTAGTTTATAAGACATCATTGTAAGGGAGAGAATAAGTTGTTTGAAGAACTAAGGGCATCAGGCACACACATGCACCCGATCACATGACCCACGCCCTGTGTCAGCACTTTCCGAGGCGTGGGACGCAGCGGCAGCGCCAACGGGCAGAAGGAAGACTACTCTTGAGGTGGTTGAGGGAACGAAATGTGTGTGCCCCAAAGGTGTGTTCTCTAAGTGATCTCCCAAGAGATAGTCTTAACACTTCACCGAGAAGGACAGTGACATTACGTTCTAACGGTGTGTCTTGAAACCCCTGTAAATATCACCCCTAATATATTAACTTTTATAATCTGAATTTCCCTGCAAACCTGTGTACGAAAGTATAATATTATATATATATATATATATATATATATATATATATATGCTATATATATTATATATATATCTATCTAGATATAAGAGGATATATCTATATATATAGCTATATATATATATATATATATATATTATACTTTCGTACACAGGTTTGGAGGGAAATTCAGATTATAAAAGTTAATATATTAGGGGTGATATTT
>CM035192.1:21081875-21101734 GCA_020233015.1 Callinectes sapidus
TAGTACCAAAGACATCAATTCGCCTCTTCAGGTTCTGTGTCCATGTCTCACAACCATAGAGTAAGACAGGGATCATCAGCGATTCGAAGATCCGAATCTTTGTCCGTCTGCACAGGTATCGACAACGCCAAATACTCGTGTTGAGCGAGTCCATAACGCTGTGGGCCAGGCAAATCCGCCGTGTGACTTCTTGGCTCGACCCACCATCGTTATGTACTACACTACCAAGGTATGTGAAGTTTTTCAAGATCTCAATATCCTCGCCACACGCATGGACAGCCTGTACTGTTTCATCCAGTACGCCTCCAAGCACCTAGACCTTGGCCCAGCAAGCCTTAAGTCCTAAGGGCTTCACCTTCTCGTGCAGTGCCTCTACAGCCATTACCAGAACCTCCAGTGACTCAGCGAAGATTGCTGCATCATCAGCAAAAACAAGATCTGTAATCTTAGTGTTACCGACAGATACTCCACAATGACTTTGTTCCACAACTCTGCCTAGTACCCAATCCATGCATGTGCTGAAAAGTGATAAGCAAGCACACAGCCCTCCCTCACACCTGTATTCACAGGGAAGAAACTGGACACGCCTCCTCCACACTTCACAGCACTTACAGTCCCGGAGTACAGGCCAGTTAATAGACCAATAATTCTTGCAGGAATCCTACGGAGACGCAAAAGATCCCAGAGTGTTTCTCGATGCACTGAGTCAAACGCCTTCTTGAGATCGACATAGGCTGCAAGCATTCTCCGTCGAAACTCACGTCGGCGCTCCACCAGTACGCGATGCGCTAGGATACGGTCAGTTATTGACTTACCGAGCGTGAACCCTGACTGTTCAGGTCTCTGATGCTTCAGCAGGTGAGTGGGGATCCGCATCAGCAGCTGAGCAGCGTTATTCCACGGTAGTTGCTGTAGTCTTGCTGGTTCCCTTTCCCTTTCCAGATAGGGACGACCAAACCCTTCTTCCAGTCAGGGGAAATGGTACATGAATGCCATGCAGTAGTCAAGACAGCATGCAACCCACGGATCATGGCTTCACCCCCAGCTTTGAGCAGCTCCTCACTGATGTTGCAGATGCCGGCTGCCTTTCCACCCCTTAACTTTGCCACAGCCTCTTTGACATCGTCAATGGAGGGTGCAGTTACGTCAATGGGTGGATCAGCATCCAGCGTCTGTAATCCTGCAGTCTGGAGCTGTCTGCTTGGAGGATCCACCGTGAACAGCTGCTCAAAGTTCTCAGCCCAAAGAGCCTTCTGCACATATGCGTTCGATACGAGGCAACCATCTGCTATTCGGATAGCACTCACCTGAGAAGTAGACTTGGAGCGGAGTTTCTTCAGGGCTCGATAGGCAGGTCTGAGGTCATTAGCATTTAAATGACACTCGACATCCTCAGCGAGATCCCTGACATACCTCTCCTTGTCTCTTCTCAGGAGAGTTCTAGTCCTATGTGAGCCCTGTACTGGTCATGGTCCCCAGCAAGTCTGGCAACGCGACTCTCCTCAATACTTTCCTGCGTCTCTACCGAGGTGAAGCCACTCCGTGACCTCGGGCGTTGCCCAATGCATTCCTTGCCAGCCTCAAGAGTCTCACGTTTGAAGGAACCCCATAGTTCTTCAGGGTCCTTAATTGTGTTGAGTACTTCAAACCGTCTGTCACTGCATACTCATGTGTACATGTCAAGTTCTTCAGTTTCTCAAGATGAAACACAGTGTGGTTGCGTCTTGGAGATTTTCTGGACTTGATATGAAGCTTGAGTGAAGCAACAACAAGCCTGTGATCGGTCGCAAAGAACTTGGCACTCCGAAGAACCCTGCAGTCCTGGAGGATCCTACTGACAAGGATGTGGTCGATCTCCTTCGCTACCCTTCCGGCATTGCTATACCAAGTCCAGCAGTGCAGCGTTGGTCTCTGATACCAGGAACCCGCAATTCTCAGCCTTCTGGAACTTGCAAAATTCAGAAGGAAAGAGCTGTTGTCATTCCTGGTACCAGAACCATGGGGACCAACACATATTTCATAGACAGCCTTTTCAGTGCCAGTGACAGCATTAAAGTCGCCCAGGACAATGAGTGAATCATGACGGGGACACTGGTCCTGTACAAAGTCGAGTTTGGCTTAGAACATCTCCTTCTCTTCAGTTTCACACACATCGATAGGAGCATATACTGCAACAACAGACATGAAGCCTAAACTGTGCTTCAGCCTTAATTGCATTATACGCTCATCAACAGGAGTAACCTCTACAACAGATGGCTGCAGTCTGCTGGAGACGCCTATGGCTACCCCCTTGACATGGTGACCATTGCTCATGCCGGACCACTAGTAAGTGAAACCCTTACTACTGGTCTCGCCACTACCAGGCCTCTTTGTCTTAGAGAGCCCCACCATATCAACCCTCAGCTTACTGAGCTCACCTGATAAATGAGGTAGTCGGTGATCCTCTGAGAGACTCAGGACATTCCAGGAGCCCACACGCAGAACCCTTTGAAGGTTCACCTCAGGAGTAGTCCAACGTGTAGGTGCCACATCTGCAGCCCCACTAGCACCCCCAAAATCAGAAGTATATCCAGAGGGTCCTCTCGCAGGCTTTCCCCAGCATCCGTGATACCGGTAGGCAGGCCCCTCTGGTGCCTCGGCACCCGAGAGGTCTGCACGGTCGGACCCCCGGCATACTTGGATTGGGGCCGTGACCAGAGGCTCGCTTGCGCCCATAGCCCCTACCCCGACCCCTGCCTCTAATATTGTTGGTGTCTGTGGGTGTTTTTTCTATGGAGGGGCTGCAAGCCCCACCACAACCAGATATATATATATATATATATATATATATATATATATATATATATATATATATATATATATATATATATATATATATATATATATATTCCTTGAAGAGAGGGTCTCTGCATGAAGACCCGGGATGTTGAACGATCCCAGGGCCTGCAAAGCTGACCTTGCCTCTGTGGCCTTGGCAAAGACCACATAACACCTATTTGATGGACAATCCCTGTCATATGTCAGCCGGATGCAGACAATGTCCCCATTACAAGATCATGAATTGCCCTGTATGTAAGGTCCTCGGGAAGGTCATGCAGGAGGAAGACTTCACGTCCACTGGCAGCAGGTGAGTCCATGTCATTACCGTGACCAGAGGAATCTACCTCGGAGGCCTGGGCAGCCACCTCATGTGGAGATAGATTTGAGGAATATATGGCCCCAGGAGCCAAGAGCCACCGCCTACCGGATAGATGAGGGGACTGAACGCTGGCTGCTGCGGACGGGGTACCTCGCCCCGACGAGACTACTCATTTTAAAAAGTAGCCCCCCAATGGACACAAATGTTTGCCCACGGCTAAGACCCCCTTCCCCAACGTCTTTCGGCACAGACACTCAACCATCTAACGCAGGACAGCCCCCAAGGGCTGTCCCTCTGGCGGGCAGCACAGTTGACCCGCACTGGTAGCCTACGTCTCGGGAACCATTTAGTCTGGCCCTTCCCTGGCAGATCTTACTGGCATGGGAAACCCTCTGTCCCCAAAATGGGGCAGACCAGGAGTCAAAACCTCCTCCAGCATAGCTCTTCAGGTACTTAGGGCATGCAAGCCCCCCAACACGAAAAGGAGGCTCACACTAAGGGGGGGAGGCGGGAGGGGGGAATTGATGTATATGCCTGTACCTTTAAGTTTCCTCACATTCCGTACTACTGCTTCACGATCTTGGAAGCTTCTCACCCCTTGCAATCACTGTGTAAGGTTGACCCTGACCCACTGGTCCGATCCTATGAGCTCGTTCTAGGATAATGGGTGGGAGTTGAAGTTTCTGTTGAAGCAGCTTAGACACTTGTTCAGTTATTTTCTTCCATCTGGCTTCGACTTCAGAGTCACTCTCTAACTAAATTTTTCTGTGCTGTATATCTCTCACCTAACTCCTCTGACTATAGAAAATTCTTTGACTACTTAATTTCTAAAGTGGAGCACATTCTGACTCTCTTTCCTTTTGCAGAGACCTCCATTCATCGAGACTTTAATGTACACCATCAGCTTTGGCTTTCCTCCTTTCACTGACCATCCTGGTGAGCTTGCCTATAATTTTGCTATCCTACATGACCTAGAGCAACTGGTGCAACACCCTACTGGTATTCCTGATGTCTTGGAGATACGTTCAACATTCTTGATCTTTTCCTAACCTCTAATCCTTCTGCTTATGCTGTCACCCTTTCTTCTCCGTTGAGTTCCTCCGATCACAATCTCATATCTGTGTATTGTCCTATTTCTCCAATTCCTCCACAGGATCCTCCAAAGCGGAGGTGCCTTTGGTATCTTGCGTCTGCTAGTTGGGGAGACCTGAGGAGGTATTATGCTGATATTCCTTGGAGTGATTACCTCCTCCGTGACAGAGATCCGTCTCTGTGTGCTGAGCGCATAACAGAAATGATAGTGTCTGGCATGGAGGCTTACATTCCTCTCTCTTTTTCTCGACCTAAACCATCCAAACCCTGGTTTAAAACAGCTTGCTCTCGTGCTATCCATGATAGAGAGGTGGCCCACAAAAGGTACTTGAGCCTTTCATCACCTGAGTCTCACGCGCTTTATATTTCTGTCTGAAATCATGCCAAGTCTGTTCTTCAACTTGCCAAAAACTACTTCATTCACAGAAAGTGTCAAAATTTTTCCAGTTATAACTTACCTCGAGACTTCCGGCATCTAGCCAAAAACATCTCCAATAACTTTACTTCTTCATCTTTCCCTCCTTTAGTTCAACCAGATGGCACCAATGCCATCTCATCTATCTCTTAAGCTGAACTGTGCACTCAAACCTTTGCTAATAACCCTACTTAGACGATTCCGGGCTTGTTCCTCCTTCTCTTCCCCCCTCCGACTACTTCATGCTACCAATTAAAATCCTTCGTAATGGTGTTTTCCATGCCCTCGCTGGCCTAAACCCTCGGAAGGCTTACGGAACTGATGGGGTCCCTCCTATTGTTCTCGAAACTGTGCCTCCATGCTTGCACCTCGCCTAATCAAACTCTTTCAACTCTGTCTATCTACTACGTCTACCTTTCCCTCTTGCTGGAAGTTTGCCTACATTCAGCCTGTTCCTAAAAAGAGAGACTGTTCTAATCCTTCAAATTACCATCCTCTTGCTTTAATCTCCTGCTTATCTAAAGCTTTTGAATCTATTCCCAACAGGAAGATTCTTAAAAATCTATCACTTCACAATCTTCTATCTGACCGCCAGTATGGCTTCCGTCAAGGTCGCTCTACTGGTGTTCTTCTGGATTTCCTTACTGAGTCTTGGTTATTCTCTTTTAGAGATTTTGGTGAAACTTTTGCTGTAGCCCTAGACATATCAAAAGCTTTTGATAGAGTCTGGCACAAACCTTTAATTTCCAAACTACCCTCCTATGGCTTCTATCCTTCTCTCTCCAACTTCATCTCAATTTTCCTTTCTGATCGTTCTCTTGCAGCTGTGGTAAAGGGTCACTGTTCTTCCCCTAAATCTATTAACAGTGGTGTTCCTCACGGGTCTGTCCTATCACTTACTCTCTTGCTATTATTCATCAATGATCTTCTAAACCAAACTTCTTGCCCTATCCACTCCTATGTTGATGATACCACCTTGCACTTTTCCAAGTTTTTCCATAGACGACCAACCCTTCAGGAAGTTCACAGCTCACGCAGGGAAGCCTCAGAACGCCTAATCTCTGATCTCTCTAGAATTTCTGATTGGGGCAAAGCAAACTTAGTGTTGTTCAATGCCTCAAAAACTCAATTCCTCCACCTATCAACTCGACACAACCTTCCAAATAACTATCCCCTCTTCTTCAATGACACTCAACTGTCCCCTTCTCCTACACTAAACATTTTTGGTCTATTCTTTACTTGTAGTCTAAACTGGAAACTTCACATCTCCTCTCTAGCTAAAACAGCTTCCATGAAGTTTGGTGTTCTGAGCCGTCTCCGCCAGTTTTACTCACCTCCCCAACTGTTAACTCTATACAGGGGCCTCATCCGCCCATGTATGGAGTATGCTTCACATGTTTGGGGAGGCTCCACTCATACAGCTCTATTGAACAGGGTGGAATCAAAAGCTTTTTGTCTTATCAACTCCTCCCCTCTGACTGACTGTCTTCAGCCTCTTTCTTATCGCCACAGTGTTGCCTCTCTTGCTCTCTTTTACCACTATCTTCATGCTAACTACGTGCCTCCCCTGCTCCCGCGGCCTCGCTGCATAAGACTTGCTTCTTCCTCTCACCCCTAATATGTCCACCTCTTTAATGCAAGAGTTAACCAGTATTCTCAGTCTTTCATCCCTTTCTCTGGTGAACTCTTGAACTCTCTCCCTGGTTCTGTATTCTGTATTTCCATCTACCTATGACTTGAACTGTTTCAAGAGAGAGGTATCAAGACATTTATTCCATTCTTTTGACTCATGAATCTGGACTTTCTAGGGACCGGCAGTACCGTGGGCTTTTTTGTTTTATTTTTGTTGCCCTTGGCCGCCTCCCTTCAACATAAAAAAAAAAGTTTCTCCAGTAGCTAGTTCTTGTATGCCACTGATACGTACGTTATTCCTCCTACTGTAATCTTCTTGGTAATTCACTTGTTGCTCAAGGTCTTCAACACATGCTGTGAGATCTTGTATTTCAGTTTTGAGTTAACAATTAACTTTTTGTAATGTCCTCACCTCACTTGTGGGGGCTGGGTGGCATAGTTGGTTAAGGCGGTTCGTCTTCGGCTTCTGGTGCTCGCGGCCCGGGTTCCAATCCTTGCCAAACCTAGTCGCTCAGTGGGAGATGTAGCTTTTTCCCGTTAACCCTTGTGGTGCCATATGACCTAAGCTATTGCAGCACTTAATGGAATCATTTCCATTTCACCTCACTTGTCAGGTCCGCCACTTCATCCTGGCTGAACTCCAGACTATTGGTCAGGCCACAGATTTTCGCTTCCAGTTCACTAATTCTTGAGTTGAACTGGGAGGCAAAAACATTCAAGGCACTGCGAAATGCTTGATTATTTGAGTCCAGCAACAATTTCAGCGTAGAAAAGTCCATGGTTGCCAAGTGAGATCGTCAGGAGGACGAGCGGTAACCACACGTCCATCTCTAATGTGGTCAAGAATCATCTGGTAGTACCACCACCTCCAGAATGAGGTCTGCCGCCCAGTCTCTGTTAGACTTAACTGTCTCTGCGCACAAACGGGCCTGAGACTGGAACATGCGGACCGCCTCGTGCTGCCCACCTTTACCCCATGGAAAAAAGCCACCACCACCATTAACACAACATGGACCAGGGGGAAGGAGGCTGTTGTTGTCGAGGTAGAGCTTTTCCAATACTTCCGGGGCCTCATCGTTGGCATCGCTGCTCATCGCTCCTTCTTTCCCTACATCTGTACACAAACGGTTCCAAGACGTATGAGTGTGTGGCTGCAAGTGCATGGTAGTGTGAATATGCCCTCAGGTTTCGACCTCCGACTCATGTATCAGTCTTTTCTGCTGAAATATTTGCTGTTGATAAAGCCATAGATTATGCTTTAAATTCATTTTATCATTCAATTATATATTTTTTTCGGAATCTATGTTAGCCCATCAGGCAATAGAGTCCGACTGCACGGGTAGAAATGAAATCCAGGGCAACATCATTAATAAATTCAATTCAAGTCGTAAATCCTTCTCACTGATTTGTTGTAAATGTTTTCCTTTTTTTTTTCTTTCTTTCTTTATATATATATATATATATATATATATATATATATATATATATATATATATATATATATATATATATATATATATATATATATATGCTGGGGGGTCCAACCGTGCAGGCCTCTCGGGTGCCAAGGCACCAGAGGGGCCTGCCTACCGGTATGACGTATGCAGGGGAAAGCCTGTGGAAGCCCTGTGTCCTGAGAGGGGCGGGAGGACCACCTAGCCCTACTTCTGATTTTGGGGGTGCCGGTGGGGCTGCAGATGTGGCGCCTGCACGTTGGACCGCTCCTGGGGTGAACCTTCGAAGGGTTCTGCGTGTGGGCTAATGGAATGTCCTGAGTCTCTCAGATGATCACCGACTGCCTCACTTATCAGATGAGCTCAGTAGGCTGAGGGTGGATATGGTGGGGCTCTCTAAGACAAAGAGGCCTGGTAGTGGCGAGACCAGTAGTAAGGGTTTTACTTGCTACTGGTCCGGCATGAGCAATGGTCACCATGTCAAGGGGGTAGCCATAGGCGTCTCCAGCAGACTGCAGCCGTCTGTTGTAGAGGTTACTCCGGTTGATAAGCGTATAATGCGATTAAGGCTGAAGCACAGTTTAGGCTTCATGTCTGTTGTTGCAGTATATGCTCCTATCGATGTGTGTGAAACTGAAGAGAAGGAGATGTTCTAAGCCAAACTCGACTTTGTACTGGACCAGTGTCCCCGTCATGATTCACTCATTGTCCTGGGCGACTTTAATGCTGTCACTGGCACTGAAAAGGCTGTCTATGAAATATGTGTTGGTCCCCATGGTTCTGGTACCAGGAATGACAACAGCTCTTTCCTTCTGAATTTTGCAAGTTCCAGAAGGCTGAGAATTGCGGGTTCCTGATATCAGAGACCAGCGCTGCACCGCTGGACTTGGTATAGCAATGCCGGAGGGGTAGCGAAGGAGATCGATCATATCCTTGTCAGTACTCGTTGGAGGATCCTCCAAAACTGCAGGGTTTTTCGGAGTGCCGAGTTCTTTGCAACCGATCACAGGATTGTTGTTGCTTCACTCAAGCTTCATATTAAGTCCAGAAAGCCTCCAAGCCTCCTCCACGCAACCACACTGTGTTTCATCTTGAGAAGCTGAAGGACTTGACATGTGCACAAGAGTATGCAATGACAGTCTCCAATCGGTTTGGAGTGCTCGACACCCTTGAGGACCCTGAAAAACTATGGGATACCTTCAAACGTGAGACTCTTGAGGCTGCCAAGGAATGCATTGGGGAGCGCCCGAGGTCACGGAGTGGCTTCACCTCGGTAGAGACGCTGGAAAATATTGAGGAGAGCCGCGCTGCCAGACTTGCTAGGGACCATGACCAGTACAGGGCTCTGTCACGTAGGACTAGAACTCTTCTGAGAAGAGACAAGGACAGGTACATCAAGGGTCTCGCTGAGGATGTCGAGTGTCATTTAAATGCTAATGACCTCAGACCTACCTATCGAGCTCTGAAGAAACTCCGCTCCAAATCTACTTCTCAGGTGAGTGCTATCCGAACAACAGATGGTTGCCTCGTATCGGACGCAGATGGGTAGATGGCCCGTTGGGCTGAGTACTTTGAGCAGTTGTTCACGGTGGACCCTCCAAGCGGACAGCTCCGGACTGCAGGATTGCAGACCCTGGATGCTGATCCACCCATTGACGAAACCGCACCCTTCATTGGCGATGTCAAAGAGGCTGTGGCAAAGTTGAGGGGTGATAAGGCAGCTGGCATCTGCAACATCAGTGCGGAGCTGCTCAAAGCTGGGGGTGATGCCATGATCCGTGGGTTGCATGCCATCTTGACTGCTGTATGGCATTCAGGTACCATTCCCCCTGACTGGAAGAAAGGGTTGGTCGTCCCTATCTGGAAGGGGAAAGGGGACCGTCAAGACTGCAGCAACTACTGTGAAATAACGCTGCTCAGCGTACCAGGCAAGGTGCTTGCCCATTTGCTGCTGACACGGATCCGCACTCACCTGCTGAAGCATCAGAGACCTGAACAGTCACGCCCAGCAAGTCAACAACTGACCGTATCCTAGCGCTTCGCGTACTGGGGGAGCGCCGACGTGAGTTTCGACAGGGAATGCTTGCAGCCTATGTCGATCTCAAGAAGGCGTTTGACTCAGTGCATCGAGAGACACACTGGGATCTTCTGCATCTCAGTGGGATTCCTGCAAGGATTATTGGTCTATTAACTGGCCTGTACTCCGGGACTGTAAGTGCTGTGAAGTGTGGAGGAGGCGTGTCCAGCTTCTTTCCTGTGAATACAGGTGTAAGACAGGGCTGTGTGCTTGCTCCATCACTTTTCAACACATGCATGGATTGGGTACTAGGCAGAGTTGTGGAACAAAGTCATTGAGGAGCATCTGTCGGCAACACCAAGATTACAGATCTTGTTTTTGCTGATGATGCAGCAATCTTTGCTGAGTCACTGGAGGTTCTGGTAATGGCTCTAGAGGCACTGCACGAGGAGGTGAAGCCCTTGGGACTTAAGGTTTCCTGGACCAAGACCAAGGTCCAGGTGTTTGGAGGCGTGCTGGATGAAACAGTACAGTCTGTCCATGCATGTGGCGAGGACATTGAGATCTTGAAAAATTTCACATACCTTGGTAGTGTAGTACATAACGATGGTGGGTCGAGCCAAGAAGTCACACGGAGGATTGGCCTGGCCCACGGCGTTATGGATTCGCTCAACACGAGTATTTGGCGTTGTCGATACCTGTGCAGACGTACAAAGATTCGGATCTTCAAGTCGCTGGTGATCCCTGTCTTACTCTATGGTTGTGAGACATGGACGCTGAACACCGACCTGAAGAGGCGAATTGATGTCTTTTGTACTAGATGCCTTCGCAGGATCATGGGATACCGCTGGTATGACTTTGTGTCAAATCAGCGATTGTTCCACGAGACCGATTCGAGGCCTATTACTAGCATAGTCCGTCAGCGCCAACTGCGGCTATATGGGCATGTGGCGCGATACCCGGAAGCCGACCCTGCTTGTCGGGTTGTTTCCGTAAGGGACAACCCAACTTGGAGGAGGCCTAGGGACGCCCACAGAACTCTTGGCTGCGGCAAGGCGATGCCTCCTGTTGGGAGTTACTCGGTATAGGAAGGGAGCCTGCATGGGGACTCGCGAGCCGTGACCGCCAGGAGTGGCGCCGTAGGGTAGGCGAGGCAACGCGCCCCCATGATATATATATATATATATATATATATATATATATATATATATATATATATATATATATATATAATACGTGGTAATACTACTTAGTCACTCTGTGTGCTTGTATGTTGCCCCTCCCTTCCCCTGCCCTGATGAAGGACAATAGTTTTGCAGTAGGAATGAATGAAGCGTGTTTGAGGATGTGACTTGTTGTTGTTGTTGTCGTTGCTGTCCTTATATAAGCAATATAAAAGAAAAAAAAATGAAAATAAAATATCAAAAAAATAACAATAAAATGACAAATTAATTAAAAGAAACAACAAAAAACGTACACTTGTAAATAAACAAAACAAATACACTAAGTTAAAAAAAAATGATAAAATGGCCTAATTCCCATGATAGGGTGATGGCAAAAAAAAAAATCAATAAACAGAGAGAGGAGAGGCTGGCAGACCTCGCGTTCCCTTGTCCCTTTAGAGAAGCACAGATCGCTCATATGAAAGTATGGGTTTCGGCGTTAGAGGAAGCTGCATCTAGTCCGACGGAGATCTTGGCGGACTAGACAGCAGAAGGCATCTGCCCTGTGTGAGCCATCAGAACAACAAGGGGGTGCAACAGGAGTGGCTGGATTTAGCAGTGACCCTATTAAACGAGGAGTTGTCCGTTGAGTGCGTTACACGTGCTCGTGGGGTACTGGAGGTCTTGCGTTCGGGGTGCTCGGCTTTTGTGTAGTTGGTTTGCTGCTCTGGATCTGGTCGCTATTCTCTTTGTCGTGTCGGTCCGAGACACAATTGCAGGACAGAGCTACAAGCTGTAACTCTATCACCATACAAGAAATCATAGTGCGCCTAGGTTAAGCCCCAGCGACTTTATTCTTTCATTAAAGTTCTCTTCTTATCGCCTCTTTATTCTTGCCTCTATCCCCACTTCCCCCTTCTGATATATATATATTTTTTCTTTCATTCGTTATCCTGTCATTTCATCTTCCACCACAGAAAAAAATATCAGCCACTGAAAAAGGATCAATAGACCCGAAAATCGGATCCAGCAGCAATGGCTAACTACGGCAAAGCCATCTCTACTTTAGAAAAAGAAGAAATGTGCTCAATAGCGATAATCGGCCGCTAACGTTACTGGGTTGCTCATTAACGTTAATCGAACTAAAACTTTAACCTTAGTGGGCAAATTCTTCTTGTCCATTATCCCTATTGATCACGACATTATATATATATATATATATATATATGTGTGTGTGTGTGTGTGTGTGTGTGTGTGTGTGTGTGTGTGTGTGTCTGTGTGTGTATGTGTGTGTGTGTGTGTGTGTGTGTGTGTGTGTGTGTGTGTGTGTGTGTAAAAGAACAAAAATGTACCAGTGGTCGCCACTCACCACAGGTGTGTATGGCTTGACGAAACCTGCCATATCGGGACTGACGTTCGGCCGCAAGTACACTGCATTCATTTCGTCGATGAAAATATATTTGCTGAAATCAAGGGTAGCCATTCTTTCTGGTGTCAACGTGAAGACCGAACCACTAAAGTCTACCTCCTGTAATAAATACAATATGTGAGAAATTCATTCAATAGATAGAAAAACGATTCACTACGAGAGTAAAGTAAAAGCATATGGGAATAATTTTTTTGTGATATAGAAGTTGACCAAAAAAACGTTGCACATTCTTTAAGATATATTTGAGATTTAAGAAATATCTTATGTATTTCTACCAATCAAACTCTTATATACTTTTTAGTATTTACCTAGAACCCGTGTGTGTGTGTGTGTGTGTGTGTGTGTGTGTGTGTGTGTGTGTGTGTGTGTGTGCAGTAAGTAAGTAATACGGCAGTTTATTTCTATCCTTAAAATAAAAGTATATATTAGTTTATTACGTAAGATCCAGCCAAAAAACCTTGACAAACAGATGCATATGGAAAACATAGTATCAATAAAAAGGAAAAGGCTGTCAGCATGCTTAGTAATACTATGAATAATTTCATTCAAAACGATAAGCAATTATTCAACACTTCATTTCTTTGTAAATGTACATTTCTTTGTAAATGTACTTATTTCGCAAACCTACAATAAAATCGTGTTTAAGCATGGAAATGTAGACAAGTTTATAAAAGAGATGCATAGGTACTAAGAAATTTTACTTTTCCATTTTTCTTTTAGATATGGAGTAAATATCTATTTACGAGAACTCTTCTACTGCAAATATAAAATGTTAGATAGCTTTATAACTATACATAATATACTATTTTAAAAAGAACTTATCTAATTTCCGGAGATACGAATTCTACATTATTTTTCCTGACATTACGTGAAGAATTCATTTGAGTTGAATCCTAAGATATTCATTAAGTACAAAATAATAGTTACACGCCAGTTTTTTTCCAGGAAATAACCTTGCATTTAATGGTTTTATTTTGAGTAACTACCAATTAATCGAGGGATGGCAGCTACGTGCTGGCCATTATAGACCTACAATATATCGAATACTGATAAGATAAAGCAGTGGTTCCCAACCTTTTTCATTACATTACCCGTTTACTGACTTCTTCAAGTTTGTGTTACCCACATCATCAAGTGTAAGTACAGTAGTATATATCTATGATAAAATAAATAGATAAGGGTTATCAAAAATATACTGAAGGCTTGATGTTTTATTTCTGTTTAAATAATCTCAGTTTTTACATGTGTGTATGTATGAGTAAATACTTTAACTTTTCAATATGAATGCCTTTATTCTCAGCCTTCCATTACCCACTCAAATTATCCAAATTACCCACTTGTGGGTAATTACCCATAGGTTGGGAACCACTGACTGATAAAGTATAACATATTCTAAGTAAAGATCTCGCTTTAGGATTATTACAAATCTTATACAAAACACTTCAAAGTTTAGATGTCTTTAAGCATACACCATCAATATGAAGACAGAAGGGGAGGGGGGGATAAAAAATATGGCAGATTCTTACTTCCCTTTGCAGCACCCCCATTTTGCCCGTCCAGGAACCGTTTGGCAGCAGTTCCCCATAGGCATGGTGCTTCGATTTCATGAACTGAAAACTAGAACACATGCATAGATGAACACTCATGAAGAAACTAAATGTTTATCTCACAATAAAAAATAAAAAAATGTAAATATTTCTCTCTCTCTCTCTCTCTCTCTCTCTCTCTCTCTCTCTCTCTCTCTCTCTCTCTCTCTCTCTCTCTCTCTCTCTCTGAATCAATTAGTTGACATAATTCCTTAATTTCATCGGCTCAGTGCATACTATGAATATTTCATTGTAGCATGGTTTTAGACATATTGTATATCAGTGGTTCCCAAACTTTTTCTGGTCGTTACCCACTTTTCATACATGATCCTTGTCCATGCCCCCCCCCTTCAAAAAAAAAAAAAAAAAAAAACATAACCCGTGACTACCGTGACTATCTACAGTTCTACACTCATTAGGTCCATATAAAAACCACTCTAGCAAATCCTGTAATTTTATTGATTCCATTTGTTATTTTTTCTTTTGTTAATTATTAATAAAGGAATTTGTATTTTGCCTTTGCTGAATCTCATATAACACCGTGTAACACAAAGTTTGTCCTTGAGTTAAAACTATTATTTTATGATTTTTTTAGGGCATAAATAAGTAAAAATCAGCAGTCACCAAGTTCAGACTTCGGTTCTGAGTTCATGAGGTCAATTTATTGATTTTCTGCCATTTTTGCTTATTAATTCATGGGGTTTTCAGACTATCTGCTTATAAATCAAGTGAATCCTGTTGATTATAATTTTAATTGATGTTAACACGAGTATTTAGATAAATCAGTGATGAAAAATTAAGTTCTCTAGCCCCATCTATAAAAATGAACATAAAAAGAAGGAAACGAGTAGGGAATAATTATGAATTATAATATGTTAATACACAGACAGCGATACAGTCCCGTGATGCCGAGCGTTGATAGAGAGTATTGATACGGAGTTTTGATACAGAATTGATGCAAAAATTCTAGTATTATAGTTTTATTAAAAAAGAAGTTCGTCTACAAGATTGGCGATTGTATTCCAGTTAACTTTCAAGCAAAAGGTTCCAGATATAATCCCTCATCATACTTTCATTGTACTGTCCCTTGTAGCACTCCTCGAAAGACTTTATATCCTGGTGAAATCTTTCACCTTGTTCTTCTGAGTAGCCTCCCATGTTTTCTTTGAACACATCAAAGTGGGCGTGTAGTACGTGTAGCTTCAGTGACATCCGGCAGCCTATTCTTCGGTACGTATCCACAAGTTCGCCAACGATTTCTCTGTAGTTCTTTGCCTTGTGGTTTCCGAGGAAACCTTTGACTAGAGAAACAAAGCTTGTCCAAGTTGCCAGCTCAACCTCAGAGAGCTCCTCAGGAAACCTGTCGGACTCCAATAAGTCGCCTCACCTGAGGGTCCACAAATACTCCTGTCTTGATCTTCGCCTCCGACAGCTTCTGGATGTGCTTCAAGGCCCTCTGGATCCAGTTGTTTAACAAACTGCTTAATGAGGCCCAATTTGATGTGTAGGGGTGGCATGAGCACTTTCCTTGGCTCCACCAGCGGCTCTTATTTCACGTTATGGCCCCCAACCTTATAGCCGGTCGTGAGGGGACAGGTCCTTTTCTCGTAGTAAAGGAACGTATTTCGGCTATCCCAGAGGCATAGATAGCAAGGAAATTTGGTGAAGCCTCCTGAAGCTCCATCAAGACGGCAACCATTTTGAAATCACTAATGACCTCCCAGTTGAATTGGTTGTACTTCAGTGCACTCAGCAGGATTTTGACGTTCTGGTACTCTTCTTTTATGTGCACTGAATGAGCCAGACGAATCGAAGGCCACTGATTTGTGTTGTGCAGTAAAACAGCCTTCAGGCTTTTAGATGAACTGTCGATGAAGAGCCGCCAGTCAGAGGTATTGCAGGGAATGCCCACAGTGTCGAAGAGTCCTTTGATGTCATGGCAGTAGCACAACCCATCTCTAAGACTGAAGAACACTGAGAAGTCGCGATGCCGCTTCCTCTGGGAGGTTACTCGAATGCTGACGTCCAGCAAGTCCCACTCTTTCAGTCTGGAAATGAGCAGCTCGGCGCTGGACTCTGTCAAGGAATTCTCTGATGAGGTCAATGCATGCTCCTCCCATCCTCGAGAACGTTCTACAATCTCGTATCATTTTCCAACCCATCCCAGAAATTTCTCAAAACTCCTAGCATTACAATATATTGAGTAATATTTTTTTTTTAATCAAATAAAGCAGCAGAATATATATATATATATATATATATATATATATATATATATATATATATATATATATATATATATAAGATGTCCATATAGTAGGTTTTAAAAATAGTAATATTCTTATTCCAATAATATCGATCTGCTGACAACAAACCCTAAGTTTCGAATCACTGACACTTTTTTTCCAGTGTTTTAAAGCATAATGAATACGAAACTAATGGTTATTGCCTAGAAACAAAGAATTATTATTTTTGTTGTTGTTGTTACACGGTGTAATTATTGAAATGGTACTAAAGAAGTAATATAATGCACATTAAAGAATTCATACATAGAGTAATTAAAAATTGCATTATTGTGAAAAGCTGTTTCAGCAAAAAAAAAAAAAAAAAAAAAAAAAAAAGTGAGAAACAAAGAAATTACTCTGGATTGAAAAAGTGTATTAATCCCACGCAATGTGATCTGATCTTTGAATCTTATAAATCTGATAACTTTGTAATTCTGAGATGAAATGCTATCATAGGGAGTCATAATTAACTGCCACAACCATGGCCTTCAGGGCCACACACCCACCTCCTCCCAGACCATTTGCTTCTGAACGTTCATGCCAGGTTCATGTTTCCTTCACTTTTGAATCCCCATTCTACTCAGTTTGAAGGGTGAGTTGCAGATTATCAACAAGCTTCTTGATTCTTGGTTTTGTTTCATTTAAAGCATACCGTAGGTCATGCTTCACTTCAAGTCTGTTGCGATATTTCGTTTTAATGTGGAGTAATTGAAAGAACGCAGCCTCACAGGAATAAGTTGATGAAAATGGTAGGAGGTGGCGAAAAGGTAAGTCACATAAGTTTGGGTTTGAAGCTGCAGATTATCAACAATCTTCTTGATTCTTGGTTTTGTTTCACTTAAAGCATACCGTAGGTCATGCTTCACTTAAAGCATACCGTAGGTCATGCTTCATTTCAAGTCTATTGCGATATTTCGTTTTAATGTGGAGTAATTGAAAGAACGCAGCCTCACAGGAATAAGTTGATGAAAATGGTAGGAGGTGGCGAAAAGCTAAGTCACATAAGTTTGGGTATGAAGCTGTCATTAATGACTAAAATACTGTGAGATATTCAGTTTCAAACATCATCTTAGCTCCTGAATCCTCCTGAAATGTCAACAGCTCAGTTTGGCCATCATAATTGTCATCAGGAATGCTTGTCACTGGAGCAGTGAAGGGGTCCCTTACTAGCCGAGAAGTTAGGCTTTAGATATCTGGGAAGTATCTTTTAAATTTCCCTTCCAAGGCCTCAAGATGTTGGGTAATCAAGTTCTGCGTAGCAGCATCACACTCCTCTACAATTTCTGACACTGTCTCCAGCATTGCCAAGTTTCCCATTCCAACTTTGCGCCTCCAATTCTCCATCTTACGAATGAAAGCTTTGATTTCGTCCACAAAATCGATTATCAAGCTTCCTTTCCCTTGGAGTTCCAGGTTCAGTGTGTTCAACTGTCTAAATATGTCAACAAGATAAGCTAGCCGTATTTCGAAGCTATCTGCAGACCATGCTGACAGCAAATCTTGCTTGTTCTGTATTCTGAGAAAGAGGCTGATCTCTTCTCGACCTCAAATATACGCTGAACTACATTTCCTTTTGATAGGCAGCGAACTGCTGTATAAAATAGAAGGGTCTCATGAGCTGCATCCATATCTTGGCAGAGACTCTTGAAAAGGCGAGTGTTAATAGCACTTCCTTTTACAAAGTTAATTGTCTTTATAATTGTATTCAGAGTGTCCTGTAATTCTGAGGGTAGCATTTTTTATGCAAGAGCTTGCCTGTGGATCATGCAGTGAAGAGGGATAGCATTTGGTTCTTTTTGTATAAATCTTGTAACAAAACCTGACTGAGAATCCAACATGGCTGGAGCCCCGTCTGTGCATATCTCACAGAGATTGCCCCAGTCAAGACCTTCAGATTCAAGGAATTCTGTAAGTTTCTGCATTACATCTTCACCTTTTGTAGATTATTCAAGAGGCTCACAAAACAAGAATTCCTCCTTCAGATCCTCATCATGAACATACCTTACAAAAGCTAGGAGTTGTGAGCAGGACTGGACGTCAGTGGACTCATCAAGTTGAATACTGAATAATCCAGCTCTTTTAATTTCCTGTATCACCCGCTCTTTGATGTCATCAGATATTTGGGAGATTCGGCGTTGCACTGTATTATTTGAGAGTGAAATAGCATTCAGCTTTTCAGCACTTTTCTCACCCAAAATAAGCTTTACCATTGTTTTGGCACATAGCAAAATTAATTCCTCCCCAATTGTGTGAGGCTTCTTTTTCCTTGCTATTTCAAGGGATACAAGAAATGATGCCTCCACTTCGGCAGCATTTTGTTGATGAAAGGAACCAATGGCATCAAGTCGCTGTCTCTTCATGTTCAATTCTTGTCGACTAAAGCAGGCTTGGTTTCCAGATGTAATCTAAGCTTACTGGGCCTTAGTGATTCAGCTGTGAGTATTTTGTGACAAATCACACACTGAGGCTTCACTACACCTTTATCAGTGATGTTTGTAAATCCAAAATCCAGGTAGTTGTCATCATAGTTGCGTTTCTTATTAGAAGCTATCACTGTACCTGCAATGCACAAACAAAAAACTGTTATTTCTAACACCGCTAACATATGTCATCACCCATGATTAGAATAATAAAATGGTAAATATGAGGTTGAAAGGAAGTTAGATTTTACGTTACAAAAAAGTTATAGAATGCGCATAATTACAGCAGATATTAGTTACCTTCTTAATATACTTCATGTTGCAGAGCTTACTTACCATTGAAGTGGTATTGATATTGGCTTAAGTTCATATAATACTGAAGTATTCACAGGTGGGATGAAACTGATTATACGAGGAGGCACACACAGTGATCAATGTTGCAACTGTTAATGTCTGCTTAAACTGAATGATATGAACATCCTTGCTGATACGTAAGATTCAAGACCAGGTTATCATACAGAATACACAGCTTAGGAAGCCATAGATTAGAATTATGTTGAGTTAAAATTATCTTGCTTCCCTAATACATCCCCATGTCTTGTTTTATGTCAAGAACACAGAATCATATCAAAAGAAAAAAAAGGGGGGGAGGGGGACGTATTACTCATGTGTCTGGCAGCAAGGCATTGCACAAACCAGTACTGAACCTGTAAGTTCCCTCCACTGGCTACATACCCGTTAAACTCCTTTGGTTTTATTTATGCAGAGCCTCAGATTATGGCCCCCTACATTCTTCTATATGGCCCCCAGTTTGGGAACCATTGTTCTATATAGTAAAGTTCAAGGAAAAACAAGCTTTACTACTCACCAAAGACCGAGATGTTTCTCTAAGATGTTCAAAATTTTGACCATAGGGCCGGTGAACGTCGCGTTCCCTGGTGTTCCCGAGACTTCGAGAATATACATGAACTGTAAAGAGTTATTAACTGGCATGTTGGGAGAGTATTAATATAAATATGATTATTCAACAAAGGCAGTATCTGACCTTTTGTGAAATATTCTTCGCATGTATGGGAGTATTCCAATCACACAGTTATTATGATAGGACGAAATCAAAATTTTTTCATCTTATCAGTCCCTCTCTGACTGTCTTCAGCCTCTTTCCCACCACCGCAATATTGCATCTTTTGCCACCTTCATATATATATATATATATATATATATATA